>PJEM01002877.1:0-209142 GCA_004023845.1 Helogale parvula | reverse complement strand
TATTTTTAAGAGACAGATCATGAGCAGGGGATGGGGAGAGAGAGAGGTACACACAGAATCGGAAGCAGGCTCCAGGCTCTGAGCTAGCTGTCAGCACAGAGCCTGACGCGGGGCTCGAACCCACGAACCGTGAGATCATGACCTGGGCTGAAATCGGACGCTCAACCGACTGAGCCACCCAGGCACCCCAATCCCCTTTAATTTTGAGAAAGGCTTTCGTTCACTGTGTCTCTCAGAAGTCAAGGTCACTTCAGAGAGACAATTTATGATCTCATATTCTTCTGGCTCTTCCTTACTGCCTTGCAATCCTAGCCGAGTCATGGGGGCAAATGCTGTGACACTGGGGGTCCCCAGACCTTCCACTGTGTACAATTCAGGGAGTCCATTCTCTCAGCTCTTCTGGCTGCTCTCTAACACTATTCCTTTTAACTTCCCCTTCTTTCCTCTTCTGAGAAGCTATGACTTAAGAGTGCGGACCTGCAGGAAACACACTTGGTACATGCAAAGTTTTACAGTATTTCATTGAGATTTAAAAGAGCCAGAATTCACGTGTGGAGTGTATCCTCAAGAGAAATCAAACTTACATCCAAATGGTGGGATGAAAAAGTAGTCCTCTATGCAGTCCAGCTTGACAGCGCACAGTTAGCATGATCACATTTCCTTATTAACAACTTAGTCCTTCAATTAAATAATAAAATGAATTAACCCTTTGAAGGAAAAGTGACTCTAGTATAGATTAAAGCATTAAAACTTCCTGAATTTTTCCAGCTGGTTGAATTCCAGTTTTCCTAACACATTCCATGTTTTCTATGGCAATCTAGCAATTTGTTATCAAACAGTGTGAATACATGTGTGTTCTAATCCAGAATCAATTTACTGAACATATCAGATTCCTGGACACACTATCATTGATCTAATTAAAACAAAGCTAGACTTAGACACAAACCTGTGTCATAAAAATGGGGTTTGGAGTATGGGGAACATTTCTGTTTATGAATCAGCTGTCTGCTCATGGCATTACATGGACTGAAGTTCTAACGAGACATCAGTTCTTCCATGTTATTTTGTATTTTTTTGAATCATTGAAGTAATTTGCAGTGGAGTTAAAGGACAGACATACTAAGCAGTATATTTCTTGATGTGGGATCGCAGGAAAGTGCACGCAAACACCTAATACGCAGTGTCATAGCAGCTAAAATAGCAATACATTTTCTTTCTTTCTTTTTTAATTTGAGAGAGAGAGAGGAGAGAGAGAGACAGAACAAGTGAGCAGGGGAGGGGGCAGAGGGACAGAGAGAGAAAATCTTAAGCAGGATCCACCCTCAGGGCAGAGCCTGACACAGGGTTCGATCTCATGACCCTGGGATCATGACTTGCACTGAAACCAAGAATCAGAGGCTCAACTGACTGAGGCACTCAGGTGCCCCAGTACAATTTTTATTTTTATTTTACTTTATTTTTTCCCAATATCTTTTTTAAATAGAGAGCATGAGTGGAATAGAGGGACAGAGAAAGAGAGGCAGAGACAGAGACAGAGAGAGAGAAAGAGAGAATTTTAAGCAGGCTGCAGGCTCCAGGCTCCATGGAGCCGCACTGGGAGCTTGATTCCACGACCCTGAGACCATGACCTGAGCCTAAATCAAGAGTAGAATATTCAACCGAGTGAGCCACCCAGGCGCCTCTCGTACTTTAAAAAGGAGTGTTAATAATTGTTAAGCAATGCGACTCTGGAAAATCAGGTTTTTCCTGCAGCTCTGATACTCAGTCTCACTGGCTGAAAAATGAAAAGAACTTTCCCATCATCGAGTCCTGTGTTTTACTTTCCTCTTCCTGAATAGTTATATCCAGCGGCAAACAGGGTTCACTCACTGTTCGGGCTTTCCTGGAGGTTTGCCTCAAGTCCCCCATGTCTTTGAAGAATAATCATCTCCCACATGCTCACTTTTTTCTCTCCATGGTTTTATTCTCTAGATATATTTAGTTAGCTGGCCTGGAAGAATATTATTTGCAAAGATCTACTGGCACTATCCACCCTTCATCATCATATTAAGAATCATAAAAGGCATATATCAGCTCTTATGATCTTACCACCTCCTATATGTCAAAATTAATTATCCTTAAAGCTTGAGGTCCCTAGGGCCTCTTGTGTGTCGATATCAGCATAGGTGTGCACAGAGAAGCACAGCTATGTTATTTCTAACACTCCACACTGTCCGCACAGAGCCCGATGCAGGACTTGAGCCCACAAACCATGAGATCATGACCAGAATTGAAATCAAGAGTCGGACACTTAACTGAGTCACCCAGGCGCCCTTATCCAGAAGATGTTTAACTCCATGTCAAAGTCTCCATTCAAGTTTACCATCTTCTTGAGGCCTGAGATCCTGGTGAGATGCTGTATTCACTGTGTTCTCTTTGACTCTTACGTTGCTCCCTGACACCACTTAGCACACTGTATTTAACTGGCCTTTCCTGTCCATTCTCCCAGACCAGACTGCAAGCCCTTCGATGTTAGGAGTCCCCAACCAGGGCCAGTCTATGTCTAACGTGTGATTGCTATAAATTCCTCTTGAAGAAAGAATGAAGGGAAAAAAATGAATGAATGTCTTGATTAACCTGATTCCATCTTCAGTAGGATTTCTTCTCCTCTTTCTACAGATTGATTCTCAGGTCTCTACCTAGAGATTGAGCCCATTCTCTCTCTTGTTAGACCTTCGTAGGACTAACTGTCTGTCTCTGTAGATTTCTGCCTATTGATTTCCTTTGGACTCTTCCCAACTCCAGAAAAGCTGCTTTACTAGACAGCCTGTGTACATGGGCACCACACTTTTCCTCTATTCATGACTCAGGCTAGACTTCCTTCCAAGTTCCTCTCCCTTCACCCAGCCCCAAGTAAATGCCCATGTTTCTTAGAGCTGGGCGATCCCCTGCCCACCCCTCTCTCACCACCGCCGTTTCTTATGCTCATCACTTGAACTGATATTTTCATTCTACCGCTTCATAATTCTTTTGAAAAGTGTTCAAAGAAATAGCACACCGTGGCACACTCCTTAGGCTGCTTTCCTCCTAAATCAGTGGGAAGGGAAGAAGCACTCCAGCTTCTTCCCTGCATCTCCCCTTCCCCCAGTTGTGAGGATTCTTTCTCTGACTGCAAATACTTGCTTAGCCAGTTCTTGTGCTTTCTGTGATAATTTGTGGAATGACAGCCCGGAACACAAGATGGAAGGCTTTCCAAACTGTTCTTCTGGAAAAATGCCAAAAAAGGGGAGGGCAGGAGTCCATTAAAATAATATAGTACTGTGCTGTGTAGGCAATAATATTACTGCTGTGCAGACAAACTAAGTGGGTGTGAGGGTAGGTAAACAAACTGGATCAAAAGTCAAGGATATATTTAGGGGTAGAATTTTTAAATAGATATCCATATTATTACTTTTGCTCCTGAAAGTAACATGTGGAATCAATCATTTGAATTATTATGACTAAGAGGAGAATAATCACAAATAGAGAGTAAGATGTTTCTTAGATGAGTTCCTTTAACCCCTTTTAGGAAGTTAAGAAAAAATATTTCATAGTTGCAATGTAATAGAGTACATCTGGATTGGTAAATGTTAAATAATCAGGATTAAAAATCTGACATACACAATAGGCTGGTTTGACTTCTCAATTAATGGCTATAGATATCATATGTGGCCGCCTATCTGAAGCAGTAACAGATGACATGAGATCCACTCCTAGGAAACAAAATCTCTGGCCCTTTTTTCTGATGGTAACAGAAGCTGGAGGGATTTGTTATGCTGTGTGGATACAGTATTTTCTTTTTTTTTTTTAATTTTTAAATGCTTATTTATTTTTGAGAGAGAGACAGAGAGACAGAGCACAAGTGGGGGAGGGGAAGAGAGAGACAGGGAGACACAGAATCCGAAGCAGGCTCCAGGCTCTGAGCTGTCAGCACAGTGTCTGACACGGAGCTCGAACCCACAAATTGTGAGATCATGATCTGAGGCCAAAGTCAGCTGTTTAACCAACTGAGCCACCCAGGTGCCCCTGTATTTTCTTTTTAAAGAACAAGTAATTTAAAAAAATATTCTGGGAATGCCATATTTCAACTAATGGTGTGTGTGTGCATTTTTTGTAACATAAAAGGTTTCCAACACTGTTGCTGTGCTGTGAGACTAACTTTCTTCCTTCCTCTCTTTCCCTTTTTCTCTCTTTCCTTTCCTTTCCTTTTCTTTCTTTCTTTCTTTCTTTCTTTCTTTCTTTCTTTCTTTCTTTCTTTCTTTCTTTCATTCTTTCTTTCCTTCCTTCCTTCCTTCCTTCCTTCCTTCCTTCCTTCCTTCCTTTCTTTCTTTCTTTCTTTCATTCTTTCTTTCTTTCTTTCTTAAACTTTCTTCCATGTTGTAGAGTTCCTAGTAAGTATTTGATGTCTTATACTTTCGTTAGGGATTTCCCCAGCCAAAGATAACTTAATTTCAGCATTTTTGAATGTATGGACAGAAATTTCATCCCATAGTAGAAACTACTGAAGAATAATTCTGGAGTAGTTTTTTTTTTTTTAATGCTTTATTTATTTTTGAGACAGAGAGAGACAGAGCCTGAGCGGGGAGGGGCAGAGAGAGAGGGAGACACAGAATTGGAAGTAGGCTCCAGGCTCTGAGCTGTCAGCACAGAGCCCAACGCGGGGCTCGAACCCACGAACGTGAGATCATAACCTGAGCCGAAGTCGGAGGCTTAACCGACTGAGCCACCCAGGTACCCCTGGAGTAGTTTTTTATTGCAAATGTTCTATTTCTTCTTTATCTGATGTCATTGCTCTGCTAAATTCTGGTATTACTCTGCTTAATTCTATTAAAACTGGTTTGGTTTACATACTCACTCATGAAATAAAGTCATGCCACTTATAGAAAATAGGATATCAATCAATAGGCACATATAGATTTTTCTTCCTGCAATATCAATGAATAAATTAGCACTGTATTTTGATGGTTATTTAGTATACCTGTCTATTTCTACAAATGCCAAAATCAAAATGCAAACATATAGTCATATTTGCTTAAAATAAAACCTTATATAAGCATATTAGTATTACCTTTCTATCCAGAAAGCCAGATTTAAAAATATTTTTGCTTCTTTCCAAACTGTCCACATGTGTTGTGGAATAATGAATTTCTGAGATCTTTTTTAAAAGACCAGTGTGGAAGAGAATTAATCATTGAAAAACTTCTTTTCAAATTAGAAAAAAAAATGTTGGCTTCATAAATTAGGACAAAATTATATGTTTTTTCTGATTCTGAACTCTGTTCTAAATTTCTGTGATGGATATCGTTAAGCATTATGACCCAAGGTAAATGTCTCTTTCATAACCTTTTATGGCGAATATCCAACAAGGGTCTCCATATTAATACAGAGAAGAAAGTGTGTGTTTGGAAGGGGGACAGGCATTTGTTTCATGTAGCCCTAATTAGAACATTTAGGTAAAAATGATAAAATACTGAAATGACTTTGTCTGGCAAACTTCCAACATGCTCTCTATTAAGGAGAGTATAGTTTGACTTAATGTGTTTTTTTTAGAAGTATGGACCATAGTGTCAAATCTAAATATTCCCAAACATTAACTTTACTTCATCCCTGTAAAAAAAAATGATGTTGATAAATAACAAAGAAAAATAGAACTTTAATGTGGTGGGTGGATATCTCCATCCATTTCCTTGTTAAAGTTCCAAATACTATGACTAGAGTAAAAAATATTCATTTACCAGAGGGGATTATTGTGGTAAGTCACAAAGACATTAAACTTTGGTGAGAAAAAGGAAGAAGGCATGGAATTGACTATGGGTGAAAAGGGATAAAACTTCCTTTTGTATTTTCTTTTCTATCTAAATGTTCCAGTGACAAATTTTAAATGATTATTACTGTTCAACGAGGGTCTGGTAATATTTGCTCCCATACTTTGTCCCCTTAAACTGTAACTAACAATGATATATCTTAAAAATTAGAATTATACTAAGATTTTTTTCTAAATGTACTTATTTTTGTATTAAACTCTTTCAATTGCCACACATTTACTAGACCCATGTGAAAATAGATCAACTATGATAAACTTTGCTAATACTCTTCATTAATAATTAAATTATAATGAAATTGTTTTATGTGAATAAGTAAAAGTTGCAAAATCCATTTTGCATTTAAAGACTGACTAGGTCTCATAAGAGCAGACTCCTTAATTTAGGCAACGTGTTCTCATTTGAAATATGCTATTGCATTTATCACCCCATGTGATCCGTGAGTTGACGTCTGTGATGGATATAAGCAGCTCTGAGTTGTGCAATCATTGTGTGTGCATGTGGGGGGAGGGGCGCCCGCTGGAGCTGATTTCTCAATAAAGAATGTATGGTTCATGCATAAAAAAGCTAAGTAGCATTTTTGGTGCATAACCCCCAGCTGTTCTACTTTGGTAACTTTGGTTTCCCGTAATTTTTACAAAACCATAAACAAAGGAGATTTGGTGTACTGTTCTTTCACATCACTCTTCAATGAACAGTTTGACCCAATTATTATTTTTTGAATATGCTTGCTTGACTTCCCAGCTAATAACCACTAAATGCTTTTGTGAACACAAAATAGTGTATGACACACAATTTGAAAGAATTCAAAAGACAGAATAAGGGACAAAGAAGAGAAATAAGTGTCTCTACGAGAGGATTTTAATTCCATTTGGGACATACAGCATTTCAGACAACTGTGAGATTTGCAAGTGGTCTCAGGTCAGGAGTTGGATATATGGGTATAAGGCTCTGGAGAATGACGGAGTGTGGTCAAAACGTGGGCCCAGGGAAGTGCCTAAGATTAGCCAGGGAACATGTAGATTGAGAAGAGAAACGATTATGGAATAATACCCTGGAAAACACCAATATTTTAAGAGATTGTAAGAGGATCATAAAACCAAGGAGCCTATCACATGCTCTCATAACAATTTAGTCCTCAATCATAGGACCGACTAGATCTGAAATTAATGTTTTACAAGCCAGACTATAAATTTCATGAAGGAGATCATATGTGTCTAATCCAGGCCTATATTCTTGGTGCTATGAACGGTGTCTGGCATGTAGGAGAGCTTCATACATATTTCTGAATCAATTAGTGAATTTATAAATAAGTGTATGGATGATGGATGGATGAGTGAATTCTAAAACAGAGTGACAATCATGATGAGGATAGTGATGTGTCTACAGAATATGAAACATGAATTCCTAAGTGACTTGGACAAGAGAAGTTTTATTGACTCGTGAGGCATAATCTAATGATATGCAGAACTATTGTGTACGATGTGTAAATAGCAGATCAGTGCCCTTCCATCAATAACGTGCTAGAGTCGTTGATTCTAGAAGATTGAGAATTTTGTCACCTCATCTAATAATGGCCCATATGGATGTTTTATCATATAACAAAATGGTTACGTTATACCTGAAATACTGAGCCCCCTAAACTATGAGATATAATTCTTACATGCTATGGGAAACTGCATAAGTTAGTCAGAAGAACCCAGGAGCCTTGGGCTGATGTGGCCAGCAAGGTCCTCGCAGCGCAGCTGGTAAAATATTGATGCCCAGATGACAGTATCCTATCTTGCTAACCAATCCCTGTGGTTTGCCAATAAACCGTTTTACGGATATGGAGAACGAAACCTATAAAGATGGGGAAGCAGAGGCCACACAACACTTGCGGCTGAGTGGGAATATTTCCCAATCATTTCCTGATCCCAAATCCAGTCTTCTCTCTCCACTCCTAAGAGACCCAAATAAAAGAATTGTTTTATTTTGCCAATACCCCCTACAACTACATACTAGACCAGTGGCACTTCATTTTTTAAATTATTCCATTTAGGGATGCCTGAGTGGCTCTGTCTGTTAAGCTTCCGGCTTCAGCTCAGGTCAGATCTCACGGTTCGTGGGTTTGAGACCCGCATCAGGCTCTGTGCTGACAGCTAGCTCAGAGCCTGGAGCCTGCTTCAGATTCTGTGTCTCCTTCTCTCTCTGACCCTCCGCTGCTCGCGTTGTCTCTCTCTGTCTCTAAAATAAAGTTAAAAAATTTTTAAAAGTAAACTATTCCATTTAAAATAAATAAATAAATAAGTAAATATTCCATTTTCGCAGGTACTAAAAAAAACATAATAGTTGAATAGAATAAAATGGAGAGAAACCTAGGTACTTTCAGATGTACCTGATGTAATTATAATTATCTACTCACAGATATGTAGTGATTTGTCATTTATTCATAGGATACAGCTGTGTATTCTATACCTATATCCTCTTGTAACTTTTTGATTATTGATTTAGAAATTTTATCTTAAATGGAGGAGAATCTTCTGTGGTCATTGTCATGAGCAGCTGTTTCAATATTTACTTCACAAAGTTGTGATGTTGAACGATATTTACATACTGTGAGTATGTGGATAGCACAGGCAAAGTCCTTTTCTCAAAATGATAGTTAAGGTTCCTAGATACGTGTTTGTTGAATTTAAGATGAACCATGGGTTCAATTCAATCTTGTTATAGAATGGAAGAGTTGCCCCTACCTTCTTCTCATCATTCCCTCTTGCACCCTTGGGAAATTGTTAATTTTTCTTTTCCTCATGTGTCTGTCTTTTGAAAAACAGAAATGATGAATCCTTCCATGAATCTGCTGAGAATGATTTTGTGGACCAAAGATCTGTATGGGGCTTATGGTTAAAAAAGATAAATGTGAAGTATTTGAAATGATTTGAAAATCAGTTTTCCCTCATGCTAATATAGTATTCTATTATAATATGTTTAATGTATTTATACTTAATGACTATTCATAGGTCTAATGTCTTGCTCTTTGTTACGTACTCATTCATCTAGCCTTCTTTTCTTTCTTCTTTGGACTAAGTAAGTAATATTTAGGATTTCATTTTATTCCACTTATTGGCTTAGTTTTGTGTGTATGTGTGTGTCCTGTAGGGATTGTACAGGGTTAACTTATCACAATCAATCTCTAAGGATATTATACCATTTCACATATAATACAAGGTACTTACAACAGCATACTTCCATTTCTTCCTTCCTTCCTAGTGTAACAGTCATACCTTTGACTCCTGCATATGTTATATACCCCCATTAAATTGTTATTACATGGTTTTAAACAATCAGGTGACTTTTTAAAAAAAATTAATGTTTATTTATTTTTGAGAGACAGAGACAGAGCAGGAGTTGAGGAGGGACAGAGAGAGAGGGAGACACAGAATCCAAAGCAGGCCCAAGGCTCTGAGCTGACAGCAGAGAGCCCCATTTGGGGCTTAAACTCATGGGCTATGAAATCTTGACTTGAGCAGAAGTCGGACACTTAACCGACTTGGCCACCCAGGTACTTCAACAATCAGGTGACTTTTAAAGACACTTAAATAAGGAGAAAGATGTATTAAACTTACCCACATATTGACCATCTTTCCGTCCCTGTGTCCCTCTGTACTGAAAGTGTCTTCTATGTGGACTACGTGTAAGATTTTTCTCTTTATGATTGGTTTCAAGCAATTTTCTCATGTGCCTCTGTGTCGTTTCCTTCATGTTTCCTGTGTTTGCAGTTCGTTGAGCTTTTTATTTTTTGTGAATTGATCCTCCTTATTAAATTTGGAAAACTTTGGTCTTTATTTCTTCAAATATATTTTTCTGTTGCCATTCTCTCTTCTCTCCGACACAGGCTCCAAATACACTTGCATTAAGTCACTTAAGATCGTCTATGTTTCACTAAGGTTGTGTTCATTTTTTAATCATTTTTTCTCTGTGTTTCACCTCACATTCAAAAACATTTCCTTCCATGGTGTCTGATCTGCTGTTTATGTTTTCTGTCCCTGCTGTGACCGCTAACCCAGACTCTTAAAACAGCACAAATTTATACTACAATATTTTTATATTTCTTAAGTCCAACGTGGGTCTACTAGGCTGAACAGGGAGGTGCTGGCAGGTGTCGCGTTCCTTTCTGAAGGATTCAGGACACACGTAGTTCCTTTGCTTCTTATGGCTGCTACAGAGTCCATCTATTCCTTCTCTTGTGGCCCCTTCTTCCCTGAAAGCCTGCGACTTAGCAACCCTCCAGCCTGCCTGCACTGTCCCATCCCTCTTCTGATTTTCTTCTTCTGCCTCCATCTTCCCCATCTAGGGACCTCTGTGATCACATTGGACCCATCCATCTAATAGCATAAGCTCCCCATATCAAAGCCTTTAGCTCAATCTCATGTGTAAAACCCTCTGTCCTGAGGCAACCAATTCATAAATCCTGGAGATTGAGATGTGGACATCTTTAGGGAGCCATTTTTTTGCACGCCACACCATCCAATGTATTTTGTAACATGGAATTTTCATCTCTAAAAGTTCGATTCAGATCTTTCCAGTATCTCTTAGGTCTCTACTTCAACATGCTTCATCTTTCCTCTGCCTTCTTACACACATGAGATATAGTTGCAATAACTGTTTTAATGTCTTTCTTATCCTCTGTGTTGTTCCTAGTTCTGTTTCTGTTGATTGACTTATTTTCCCCCTCCTCAGACCACAGTTTCCTGTTTCCTTGAATACCGACTAATTTTGACTGGGTGCCAGATATTGTGAATTTTATCTTGTTTGGTGCTAGATATTTTTGTATTCTCCTAAAAAAAGATATTGAGCTTTGACCTGGGAAACAAATATATCTTATAAAAATAGTCTAAATCTTTTCAGGCTTGCCTTGAACCATTTTTAGGTACCAGAGAAGCTTTATTCTAGAACTAAATTGTTCCCGTCTATGGAGGCAGGACCCTCTGAGTACTCTAATGAACATCCTTTGAATTATAAAGTCTGCATGACTAGAAGAAAAATTATTATTATTTTCTTTTTAGCATTTCTTTGCCCACCTTTGGGTAGATGCCTCCCATTCTTGCATCCATCCGCACTGGGCTGAAGGCCTCAGGGGAGAGCTTTCTTGCTACGTAAGTCCTTTCCCACTCCTCTTCCAGGAAGACTGCCAGGCTTGCCTGGTTCTTCCTTCCTGCACAGCAGACTGGAGGCTCTGACCGGACAGTCACCTATGGTGATCTTAAGGCTTACTTCATTTGCTTCCCTTCTCTCATGAATCATCGCCTTGTGCCGTCTGATATCTCTGTCTGAAAAAAAAAAAACAGTTTTCATGTATTTTGTCTGTTTTTCTTTTCTTTTCTTTTTTTCAGTTCTTTCAGGCTTACTGGTAAACTCAATTTCTGATACTGGATCTTAGCTGGTAGTAGAAGTCCTTCAGTCTTTCCATTCCAGTATAAGGGAGTTCATTTCACTATTTATTTTATTTTATTTTATTTTATTTTATTTTATTTTATTTTAATGTTAGAGAGAGAAAGAGCATGAACAGCAGATGGACACAGGGAGAGGGAGAGAGAGAATCCCAAGCAGGCGCCACGCTCAGCACAGAGTCCGACATGGGGCTCGATCCCAGCACCCTGAGATCACGACGTGATCCAAAATCAAGAGTTGGACACTCAACCTACTGAGCCCCCAGGTGTCCCAGGAGCTCATTTTAAAGACATCTGACATATCCTACCATGGGACCCCTCTGAGAGAAAGGATAACTGTGTATGTATTATATTTAGTGTCTTATGAAGATTTTATCCCCAGCATCATATAAATCTAATAACTTCACATAGTGATCACAGGTTTATTGTTATGATAACTATAAAAGCAAACTTAAAGGCTGTGGTTATCAGAAAGATGACAGGATGGAATGGGAGCATGCACGTTAGAAATATGCGGATGCTGTTACTTTAAAGAGAAGCGGTGCCGTTGACCTGTTTGGCACCCGGGAGGCAGGAAGGAAAGGCTGCCGGCAGCCTAGTGCCAGAGAGCTGGGAATTAGGACAGCTGCCCTTTTTGTTTAAGCTGCACTGGCCTTGCCAACACATGTGAGCCTCTCACAAATCATGCAAATTTCAGGTTCTTTATGATGCCACCTTTGATTCATGCAGGCAGTATGAGGGAGAGAAAACACTTGTGCACGCATGCACACACACACACACACACACACACACACACAACTGCAAGATTTGGCAAGGATTTTGCTGCTGCTAAATCATGTGAGAAGAGAGTAAGGCTGCCTCACACCACACTGAGCCCGATGGCCCAAGGAAAGTGGACGCTTTACGTTTCCCCTGCCAAAGGAAAGCAGAATTTGGGAAATGTATCACCTAGGATGACCAGCTGTTCTGCCCCATCGGAAAATCCTGGAAATCCTCTCCTAGGGGATGGCGTTCCCCGACCACGGCAACACTCATGGATTTTCCTCTTCCAGATGCCTTCAGCGCGTATGGTCTGTCCCACACAGTTCAGGACACAACTGGCTGGTCTTTTTTTTTTTTTTTTTAATATGTATTTTCTGTTGAGAAGTATTATCTTTTCAGTCACACTGGGTCCTCCATGAGGACAGGACTTCTGTGGGACACATTTGCGGTGCCCCAGCATCCATAACCCCCACTGTGCTCCCTCATGATTCTGGAGCGTTGTGTTCCAACTCCTTGTCCCCTTTTCCTGGAGGTGATCTTTGTATATGCTAGTGACCATTGCCTAATATCACCACCACCACCATCACCATCACCATCACCATCATCATCATCACAGTTGAGATGCTGGGGTCGAGGAGAAGGAAGTGACAACAGCCACAAATAAGCCACCTCGACAGCCTTTCACCGACACCAGTTCATAAATCAGAGGGCAGAGAAGGCAGAGCTCAGCCCAGTTCCCACCCTCTGTCTCTGTTTTTTTCTGCCTGCATCTCCGCTCATCCGCCTTTACCAGATCAAGTGTTTTATTGTCACGGGTATCGCATAGTCTTTGTTAGGTGAGCGTCTGGGCTGCTTTCCTGTGGTGTCTGCACTTGAAGCAAGAGTTCAACACGAATCCAATTTAGAAAGGGTCAGAATGAGCCCGTGTGACTTCATAGTTAACTCAGAATCTGCGCAGTCAATGAATGCCCCCAAATAAAAGGAAGCAACTTGATGTGGTTGGCAACGAGCCAGAAAATCCACATAAAGGGAAACATTTGGAAGAAAACTATTCCTGTCTCTCAAACTTGGAAAGGGGAGGAAATTCCCAGTAAGCACAAACAAACCCAAACACAAATAAAGGGGAGTGGCTGTTCACGGGCTCCAAAGTTTCAGTTATGCACGATGAATAAGTTCTAGAGGCAGTTGTAGAACCTATAGTTATGATTGCTATAATGTGGAGGCGCCGGGGGGAGCTCAGGTCATGATTTCAGGATTCATGGGTTCCAGCCCTGTGTCGAGCTGTGTCGACAGCTCAGAGCCAGAAGCCTGCTTTGGATTCTGTATCTCCCTCTCTTTCTGCCCCTCCTCCACTCGCACTCTGTCTCAAAAATAACTAAACATTAAAAACGGATTTTAAAAAATTGCTATATTAGGCACTTACAAATTTGTTAAGGTAGATTTCATTTTAAGTGTTTTCCCCAAACACATACACACAAGAAACACACACACACACACACACACACACACACACACACACACAAAGAGGCGTAGGAAACTTGAGGTAATGGATATAACCTGGACTGTCGTGATAGTTTCATTGATGTATGCATATGCCGAAACTTATCAAATCTTACACATTAACTCTGTGCAAGTTTTTTGTATATCATCTATCTCGTTAAAACTACTTAGTGTGTGTGTGTGTGTGTGTGTGTGTGTGTGTGTGTAAAGATTTACAACATCTGGTAATTTTAGTTTTAGAGAGCATGGGAGGCCTTTCCAAAAAACAATAATCACTATAATAATAATAGTAGTAATGAAAAATTGATCTTTAAAGGTGTTAATCTCTCTAGACCTCACAGGGTATTTACCTTTGCCTTTGGTCTTTCTTTTTTTCGGATGTATAAATAAGGTATGGGTGAGAGCAGAGGGCAATAAGAAAACACAGGCTAAAGGATGATAGTGCCTCTGTTGTCATTTTTCACTCCAACAGTAGGGAAGGAGCTACCCATCTCTCTGGGAGTCTCGATTCAGGTATCAAATCTACTCCTGTTCAGGTTGGAGCTGAGCGGGTAGGGGTCAAGGTCCGGCTGCCACAGCAGAGCAGTTGAAATGCACTCCTGATCTCACTAATCACTAATAGCTTTTTCTTTTATTTCATTTATTTTAAAACCAATTGCCATACAAAGGAAGTGAGAATAACGGTCTTTGCTTCCTCTTGATCAATAATAATCATGACGGAGCGAGCGGTATCCAGGTTCTTAGGACGAAGTGCTTCCAACATGGCCCTGATGTTTTCAATTCTGCCAAAGCTCTTAATGTTTTCTCATTGCTTTTCAATACCATAAACATAAGTTAACTTTTTTCAAAAAAATTTTTCCCTTTAATTTGAGATCAGGAGAGCAAGAATCCCAAGCAGGCTCAATGAACCTACATACTCTGAGGTCATGACCTGAGCCAATATCAAGAGGTGGACAAATGACTGGCTGAGTCCCCCAAGTACCCCCCTTTTTTTCTGGAGTTTTTTTTTAATAGTTTATTTTCAGATTGGTTTCCATGTAACACCCAGTGCTTCTCCCCACAAGTGCTCCCCACCATGACTAATAAAAACAATAAGGGGTGCCTGGGTGGCTCCGTCGGCGGTTGAGTGTCCGGCTTTGGCTCAGGTCATGATCTCACAGTTCGTGGGTTCAAGCCCTGCTTCGGGGTGACAGCTCAGAGCCTGGAGCCTGCTTTGGATTCTGTGTCTCCCTCTCTCTCTGACCCTCCCCTGCTCGTGCTGTCTCTGTCTCTCAAAAATAAATTTAAAAAAAATAAAAAAATTAAAAAAATATATGTTAACTTTTTAATAGGAAACACTGATCAAAAAAAAGGGAACAGATCATCGTAACTAAATATATTTGTTCTTATTTCCAAATTTAAGGTAACTTTAGTGAATATCCCTATCTATCTGGGAATAAAATTTTATTTTGTTTATTTTGGGAGGGGAATAAAATTGTAGATTCCAGTCATCTTAGTAAACTGATATATATATTTTTGCCATTAAAAATAGTGACATTTTAAGCTCTAGTCTGAGAGTTGCATGACAAGATAGTACATATAATTAATTTACACATCCCACTTAGAGGCGCCTTGGTGGCTCAGTCTGTTAAGCGTCCAACTTCGGCTCAGGTCACAATCTCCTGGTTCATGGGTTCAAGCCCCACATTGGGCTCTGTGCTCAAAGTTCAGAGCCTGAAGCCTGTTTCGGATACTGAGTCTCCCTCTCTCTCACTGCCCCTCCTCCACTCGCACTCTGTCTCTCTCTTTCAAAAATAAATAAACATTAAAAAATATTCCACTTAGAAAGCGATGCTTGAATATGTATTGTCAGTTTCAAGTCATTATCTTACTCTTCACATAAAATCTAAGGTGAGCGCCTTTCCCTCAGAAAATGCTTCCTGTTTGGAAGTTTGGAAAAGCATAGTCATGTTCTGTTCCCACAGCACAGTCAAGTAAAAGGATTTGCACTCTGTCATGTGACCATACTCACAGTTTTTACGGTATCTATTTGATCCCGAGTCATGATTAGGTGGTAATTTATAAACTTTCACCTGTTCTCAACAAATAAAGCGATGTCTGAAAGGGCACCCAAGGCGTCTGTGGCTCGGAGCCCAACAGGACTTTTCTCTGATGCGGGTTGTTGGGACGGCATGAGCAGCAACTTCAAAGTCATTTTTCCCACTTGCACTGGAGCAATCACCTTATCAGTGGCTGAAAGATTTCTTCTCCTGAAGCATAGGTGTTCAGTAATCAATAAAACGAAAAGTCATCTGACGTTTCCTCCTCTCATATATGCAACATACATATGCGGAGATGATTTTCCCTCCGCCCACCTGTGGTTTCATCCATCTGCAATATGAAACATCTGCTGACACCAGCCAGTCAGAGTAACCGTCTCATCCGGAGGCAAAAAGTCCCTGGTGCCATGTTGTAAAATCGTTTTACTTCCTGGACACACACACACACACACACACACACACTCATTAATTTACAGGTAGCTTTTTCAAGATTTTTGGAAATGACCCATGCCACTTTCTGTTTTAAACTGGACCTTTTCAACAGTTCTCTGTAGCTTTGATCACTGCTTTGAATTTTGCAACAGAGGAAAGCAATCTTTGGGGTTTCTTTTATTTTTTATTAATTGTGGTAGTAACATTTAGCACAAGCTAACCAGAGGCACGGTGTAGCGCAGATCTCTGGAGCTTAGGCACTGTATGTAACTGAAACTTTATACCCATTGAACACCAACTCCTATTTCTCCTAACCACCTGCCTCTGGCAACTTCCATTCTATTCTCCATTTCTGTGAGTTTAACTCTTTTAGATAGCCCCATGTAAGTGGAATTATGCAGTAGTCATCCTTCTGTGCTTATTTTGTTCAGCATACACTCTCTCTAGTTCTTCAGTGTTGGCACCTGTGACAGGATTTCCTTCTTTTGCCATGGCTGAATAAAATTCCATTGGATATATGCATCACATTTTTCTTATCTGTTCGTCTGTTGATGGACATTTAGATTGTTTACATATTTTAGCTGCTGTGAATAATGCTGCTGTGAATGTGGGAGTGTAAATATCTCTTCAGTTTCCTGATTTCATGTCTTGGACACATATCCAGATGGGGTGTTGAAAGTAAGCAGTACTGTGTAGTGGAAATAATTCGGTGTGCTTTCTCTGAAAAACCTCGCTCAGTTCGCTGGGGAAACCATAGCTGTTTGCCAAGTTTATTTTAAATTAATAGTCGTTCTTTTTAATTTTTCTTATGTTTTTTATTTATTTTTGAGAGACAGAGTAAGACAATACAAGAAGGGGAGGGTCAGAGAGAGAGGGAGACACAGAATCCAAAGACAGGCTCCAGGCTCTGAGCTAGCTGTCAGCACAGAGCCTGACACGGGGCTCGAACCCACAAACCGTGAGACCATGACCTGAGCTGAAGTCCAATGCTCAACTGACTGAGTCACCCAGGCGCCCCAAATTAATAGTCTTAAGTGGTTATTTGGTTAGTCTATGGGACAGTGACCTGATAAAATAAAATGTTCATAATTCATTCCCCTATTTCTTATTTCTACTTGTCTTGCTGTGTGTGTGTGTGTGTCTGTGTGTGTGTGTGTACATAGGCATCACACTCACATATCTGGTTGCCCCAGTATGGCAAATATTTACAATGGAATGTATCGTAATAGTAACAATAAAAAATATTTAAGAAATATAAGCACAAGAGGAATTGAAAAACATCAGTCCATAGAAGTGAAATGTACCTTGTGGATAGCCTATTAGCTAGGGTTAATTAATGAATCTATTCTTTTACCCCATAAGAAACATGTAAATATGTGAGTTATTAAGAGTTTCTGGAGTGCCTGGGTGGCTCAATCGGTTGAATGTCTGACTCTTGATTTCAGCTCAGGTCATGATCCCAGGGTCATGGGACCCAGCCCCAAGTCGGGCTCTGCATTGATCATGGAGCTTGCTTAGGATTCTTTCTCTCTCTCAATCTTTCTCTCTCTGTCTGTCTGTCTGTCTCTCTCTCTGTCCTCCTCTACCCCTCTCCCCGGCTTGGGCCCTCTCTCTCTGTTGTTCTCAAATAAAAAATGTCATAAAGAGGTTTCTTCATTAAATTGGCCTCTCAGACTTCTGTATCTTGATTAACTCCTGAGACCCGGTTATAATAATACTAAAGGAACAAAGTAGATGTTGAAAATAACTGGGAAAAAAATCTTCCATAGCATCAGAACATCATGAGAAGACACACCCCACACACGTGCTCATGGCCATGCACATATGCAAAGAAAAAGAGCAAACGGAAAGAGGGTCGGATACTCTGAAAACAGAGCTCATAGAAATTAACTCACTGCACCAAAGCTTCAGACACAGATTTGGAAGATAAATGCAAGAAATTTAGAATGTGAACAGAGTCTGAGAATACAAGATGAAAGGGGAAAGATACACCAACGAGCTCCCCAGGAGACCCACCCCCACACCACTGGGAATTCTAAGAAGCAGAGAGGAGTCATGTAAAAAAAATCTCAACAAAATAATAAATATTGCTGGAGCAGAAAACAAACTTGAGTATTTGAATTGCAAGGTTCCAATGACTACCAGTTTGGATGCCTTGAACAGACCCATAGCATGTTCCTGTGAATCAATTGGTAGAGACCCCTGTGATTTACAGGGATACATCCTCATATATTACCCAGGAAGATGAGAAAGAGTTATGTAAGGAAACAAAGGCTACATTCACATGTAACATAGAAAAACAGGTTAATTATAATATATAATATGCCTCCAAATGGTATTATGTTAACATAAGTATCTGTAGCCATTTTACTTCTATTGAAAACATCCACCTTTACCTAAAATAGTGATCGACAGTTTACATAAAACTTTAAGTTGTAAGCACAAGTCAAGTTTGCTTATATGCCTCATTATGGAACACTAACATTTTCAAGCATACACACTTTATTAAAAGTAGCAAAATCTAAGGGGCACCTGGGTGGCTCAGGCGGTTAAGTGTCCAACTTCAGTTCAGGTCATGATCTCGTGGTGTGTGAGTTCGAGCCCCATACTGGGCTCTGTGCTGACAGCTCAGAGCATGGATTCTGCTTCATATGTTTTTCCATCTATCTGCCCCTCTCATACTCATGCTCTGTCTCTCTCTGTCTCTCAATAATAAATGTTTAAAAACAAAAAAGAAAGAAAGAACTGCACTAATACACATGACGTGGGACAATGCCCAGCACAAAGTAATTGCTCAGCGAGTGTTAGGTACTATTGTTAGGACACAGGAAAGGGAGTTTTAGAGACTATGGTGGTGGCGAAAAATAGATTAAAACATGTAGACAAAACAGAATGTATGAAAACTGGTTGGTTATAAAGGTGTAAGGTGTAAGACATGATGTTTTTACCATTTAATTCCTCTTCTACTATTTTTAAACATATTCATGTGTAGGTAAAATTGTAGGTAAAATGTGTACATGTATTCATATGTAGGTAAATGTAGATAAAATTAATTCTTTGAAAATGTATGCATTTACTTACTCTGGGTGTCTCAGGTCAGTACATTATAGGCAATGAATAAACATTTGTTGATGAGTCTATTGTGGGGAAATAATCTGGAAGAATCTAAAATACCTACCTCACTCTCACTGTTGACTTTCAGTATAAATTTCTACTATACTTCAAGCGCCTAGATTAGTAAGGTTTTCATACTGCACCAATAAATTGATCATTTCTTCTTCACATCAATGATCAAAATACTGAGTTAGAGATAATAAAAATATCATCCGTTCATTTCAGAGACCATGTTGTATTTTGCCTTGATTCAGAATCCAAATCATCCTTCATTTTCGTCTTTTAGAAATCTTCCGGGGACGGGGGAGTGGGGAAAGGACATTATGTGGCTAGAACTGTGGTGATTGTCCTGGGTTCTGCCAAATCCTGCCACCAGTTTCTAGTTTATCATTATGTCACTCCCTAGTTGTGCATATGACTTGGAGAATTAAGGGTAAGGCTCTTCTGATTACTTACCTAAGGGAATATAGTGAAATTCAAGAACAGACTTCAGAGGGGGAAGAAGAGAACTGGAATCTTGACCTTATCATCTACCAAAGAGATCTAAGCGTTAGTGTCTTCCTTTTCCTGGGAGATGGGTGCAGAGAGGAGTAATTATATTTACTGCAAACAGTCGTCGTGGGGCCTGAACTGAAACAAACATAGGCAAAGGAATTGGAAACTGCCAAGGATTACATCGACAGCAATATTTAGCCCAGACTTAAAAGAAGCAATGACAACTATTATTCTGCATAGGAAATACATAGTAGTAATTATCACCCACTAACAAACCAAATATGCCATCTGTCTTCTAATCTGTAGCAATGAGCACCATGCAACATCAGCTCGACTGAAAAATCTGAAAGTTCTCATAAACTTGGTTAAGCAACCAGTGTGGTATTTCGGCTACCCCTAATTATTCTTGGAGAGCAACCTAGAGGTCACAGTCAATGAGTTTGGAAAGAAAACAGTAAGCATGAGATAAAGTTTAGTAGCCTATGCTTGTTGACCCTGGAATTATAAAGAAATCTTAAAAAATTCGCCAAGGAATATTGTATCTTCCTTATAATGTACATCTGTGTGTCCAGAGCACATTAATGAAATGCATCTTTAAACACTGTGGTTCCAGGCTACTGTTTTTAGAGATAAAATAAACCAATTGGGGCAACATCCCTGATCACAATATTTTCTAAGGGCCTGTCTTGAAGAATAATTGTGAAGGACAAAATGAGAAAAAAAAAAAAAAACTGCTTGCAGAAAAAATAAAATCACAATTTACTACCTGCGCTTCCACTGAAAAAGGAAAATGCATTACTGTATTTAACCTATATCTTAGATTATGTTCCTGAATGATACTCTGGCTTTTGCTGCAACATCCGTCAAATCAAACTTTAACTATTTACAGTTTCTTTCCACCCCCCACCCTCCGAAATCACAATAACGGCTCTTTTCCTGGGGCTAGGAGAGAGAGGGGAGGCTGTAAAAGCTATCTTAAAATGAGCATTTTATTTATGCTGTTTTTATTGAACCTAGAAAAGATTGGGAATGTTGAAAACTATTCAGGACCTCATGCCATCTGCCCTTATTTCTATGTTCCCTCATATGAGTTGGAACAAAGGAGTGGGCTGGATGGAATTAAAGAATGTATATAAAAAAAAAAGAAAGTAGTGATCAAACAGTCCTGATAAGGGAAGCCAGTGTGCTCCTGGGTGATGTGTGTATTCAACTCCAGGCTGACTCCTCTTATGCTAATACAGCCAATTTCCTCTTTTATTTCATTTCTGGAGCCTGAATCTGCGATCTCTGATAAGGTTCCCAAGGATACCGCCTTCACTCACAAACCGGGAGGGGGCAGGGGCGCGGGTGATGGAGATGTGTAACTCTGAGAGAGCACTAGTGGATGAATAATTTAAAGCTCCGCCCGGAGATTTGAGGCAAAATGCAGAGATAAGACACACCACAGGGTCTTCTCTGTTTATTCAGAGCTTCATCTTCCAATGACAGCTGACCTCCAAGGTCAAGGGTATGATGGGAAATGGAACCAACAGTGGGAAAAGGTACTGCGCATCCCAGAAGAAAGTAATGATTTACTTTTGTGTCAAATGAAAAATTGATCTTTTTATTTAACTACTTTTTTGTCGCTGTCCAATCACAGAAAGCCTGTGATTGAAGAAACTTTGCATAAACCGCAGCATTTCCCTGTGATATCGAGACACTCCCCTCAGCTCTTCTCCAGCTTGACATATTTTAATACTCCGTCTCATCAGGAAAATTTTAAGGTCAGAACCAACTTGGATTGTGGACCAAAAGGGTATGTGACTTAGGACCTCGAGTGACAAACACAATATCTGGACTCAAAGGCAGTTTGATCTTTAGTTTCTCTTGGACGAAATGATATGTTTCCGTAGTTTCCTACCTTTTTAACTTTGTACCAAAAGAGGCCCCGCGTTTTCCCCTCATTACATTTTTCTGGAGCCTAACATAATCCCTTTTGCGGCAAAACACAACATTACATACATTGAACCTAATCAAATCTTTCTGTTCTTACTAGTGGGCTGCCTAAATCCCTGAATCTAATAACTCCTTGCAGTTCAGAAAATTTGAAGCCATTTGTCCTGGCTGGACCCGTGTTGTTAGTTTTAGGATCTTACAAATTCTGACAGTAAGACACGCACCTACGAAAGCCTTGCTCCCCATTATCAAAACCGTCTGCTCGGTCGCTCCTATTTGTTTCAATAGAATAGGACCATGACCTCTGCAGGGAGAGAGGCAATGTCAAATGTTTCCAAGGGCTGGTTTACATTTCCCTCATCTTCTTAAACTGCTGTTTCTGCTTTCCTCTGTTTGACTGTTACCCATGTTTTCATTCCTGAGCAATCATACCTTTTATCTTTTTTAGATAAACATGGAAACATACTAAGGTCACTGCTGGGTGAGAGGTAAGATGTGCGTGACTGCCACCCAGCCTTCCCGAGCCTCTTTCCCCTCCTCTTTTCCTTGACAAACACCCCTTGGGGGTTCCAGTGGGGTGAGACCAGTTACAAGCATGATTCACAGGCTGGCCACAGCAAGCGCCGGTAGGGTTGCCCCAGGAAGGGCCCCATTAGCGTGGCGCCAGCCTGCTCGGTCGTTAGCACGCACTTTGCCCACGTCCCCCTTTTTCTTCCGTTTTTTTTTTCAACATTCTTGTTTTTCTTTTTAGAATTTATCAAAACGAAATGCAAGGTGCACTACATTTTATTGCCTCTTGGGTGCATTTTATACATTTTTGGCAAGCCTTGAGGGAAAATCATCCCCATTATTCTTCCGGCTTTTTCTTTCACTTCTTCCTTTGTTTTTGTGTTTTTGTTTTGTTTTGTTTTTTGGGTTTTGGTTTTTTAATAGTAGGAAGAGCAATGGGAGAGAGAGCAGGCACACAAACGGGAAAACAGGCAGAACTGGTACGCGGAGGCTCTGATCACAGTGGGCCCTGGTGGCTGGGACAAGAAAGCTACACACAGGACCCCTGCCCGGGTGGCTCCGTTGAGTGTCTGACTTCCACTGGAGTCATGATCTCCCGGTTCATGGGTGGAAGCTTTGTGTTGGGCTCTGTGCTGACGCCTCTGCTTGGATTCTGTGTCTCCCTCTCTCTCTGCCCCTCACTCACCCACACACCCTACCCCTCTCGTTCTCTCAAAAATAAATGAATGCAAACAATTATTAAATTATTTAAAAAATAGCTAACCACAAACTGTTTTGCTGATGATTAACGTAGGCCTTCAAGTTAGCACCATGTAATCCTCTTTCATTGACCTGGAAATACACTCCAATTTTGCCATGGAGGATCTTTTTTTTTTTTTTTAATTTTTTTTTAATGTTTTATTTATTTTTGAGAGAGAAAGAGAGAGCATGAGCAGGGGTGTGGCAGAGAGAGAGAGGGAGACAGAAGATCTGAAGCAGGCTGAGCCCTGACAGCAGCGAGCCTGATGCAGGGCTGGAACTCACGGACCCCAAGATCATGAGTGAAAGTCGGATGCTCAACAGAGTGAGCCACTCAGGTGCCCCTTTAAGGATCATTTTAAAAACCACAAGGGATAACTTTGATTAGCTACTAGTGAGGATAGCAAGTCAATTCTTCACTTCGTGCCCATTGCATAGACACTGTGGTCGTATTCGTTTTCATATTTCAGCAAGTTTCACATTATTGTAACCATTTGCAGTAAGCCGATGAGAAAAGTGCCTTTTGCCAGATGATGTTTACTGAATTATGTTTCTGAATTGTACAGCTCAAGATGGCAGTGGGCTAAATATCACATAGATCCCCATAGTACGTAGGATTCATTTTATTCTCAACAGTGATTTGGTTTTTAAGATTGCTGACTTCCTAAGGGTGTGTTTCTACTCTTCTTTGTTCTCAAACTATCATTGTGTATATTTCTTTTATTTTTCATCTTTATCGTTAAAGGAGTTAGTGTTCAAATGCAGAAGTTCAAGTTTTCAATTAAATGTGATATTTAAATTGAAAGACATTAAAAATAATAAATTTAGAAGCTTAAATAGACAAAACTCTAAGAAAAAGAGTTTTAGCCAACAGACTCTTTTCCTCAAGTCAATGTTTAGAAAGTAGATTTCCTGTTCAAAACAATAATTAGGACTTAGTCCATTTTCATAAGGGTATATACTGATAATTATAACCAAGTAGACTTAGGCAGACATTAAGGATATCCTAGGATGAACTTTTAATTTTTTATTTTTTATTTTTTTGAGAGACAGAGAGAGACAGTGTGAGTAGGGGAGGGTCAGAGAGAGAGGGAGACAGAACCTGAAAACAGTCTCCAGGCTCTGAGCTGTCAGCACAGAGCCTGACATGGGGCTCGAACCCACAAAACATGAGATCATGACCTGAGCCACAGCTGGATGCTTAACTGACTGAGCAACCCTGGTGCCCCTAGGATGAACTTTTTAACAGACATTAGTGGGAAGGTCCATACTTAAACCTTCATTTCCAACTAGCCCAGTGGTCCCTCTGCCCATTCTCAAATTACTTTTGTTAATATGATTTATTGAAAAAATGTCAATTATCCCACCTTGGATGTGTAACAAGGCCTGAATCCACTCGTGTTCTTAGACCCTTCAAATCCCTGAGCTTCTGATTTCTCTTTTCTAGAAACAACTCAACTTTTCTAGAAATAACTCAACTGTTCCATTCAAACCTCAACTATTTAGGCCGCATAATTCAGTGCAGAGTCATGGGTATCTTAGATAAATTACCGGCATGTTAAACCTTTACCTTTCCATTTTTCTTTTAAACTGTGTTAGTTCAAAAATAATGTATTTGAACAATAAAAGCTAATGTTGCTGATGACATGAATGGCATCATATGTAGACAGGCAGATGAGAGGAAAATGGGGGAGACTGCCTTACAGAACATATGAACGGACATCTCTGCTTATCTGTAGGTACTTGTTAATGCAAAATAATTAAATAAAAACAAATGAAAGGAAAATTAAATTAAAATGGCAACAAATATTGTTGCAAAGAAAACATTTAAATTACGTCAGCGTGGATGAAATTAAAAATATTGTCAAGGAGGATTTAAACCCCTAGAGAATATTTAGTTTAATTCATTTAAATTTTAAGTCCCTGAGGCTCTGAGAAATTAAGGGACTCGCCCAAGACGGCACAGCTGGCTTGCTGCAGGGGGGAAACTGAACTCCTGTCCTCTCTCCAGTGCGACTGTGGATGAAGGCTCTGTGTGGACCTTTCTCTATATTCCGGGTCTGCTTGCAAGTGGAAATGGATATTTTCCCTGCAATTTTTCCCACAAAGGCCTTTTTTTGCAGTGGCTTTTCAACATTCATTTAGTCTGATACTCTGCTCATGCCTCCAATTATCATAATCTTTCTTTTCTAGCCCCAAATCAACTAGGAAAATATACAACATTCAGTCTTAACAAAGATGTTTCCCTATAAGTTGGTGTTATGAAGTCTTTGAATTTATCTGTGGATATGTATTTTTTAATTTCAAATTTAAGTTAGGCTTGGGTATATCTTATTTAAAATACACAAACAAGCATCAATCAAAATAAAGCAAATGAGCATCAATCTTGTATTCTCCTTTGGTGTAGAATTTGTTAATATCTACACATCACTATATGTCTCCGAGTTCTGACAAGCTTCAGATATAGATTCAGATTTACGAAGGACCATCAATTGCTGTGGAGAAGATCCTTGGGCATCGGAAGATCATTTGTAGGTTTCTTAGAGGCATTTTAACTGAGTATAATGGTACAGAGCACTTTACTCCACCTATGGGAATATTGGCAGTAGGGTGTTTAGTCATTAAATTAAGGAGAACCACATTCCTCTCAGCTCTTTCCTGTGGAAATGAATCTGGCCGTCTGTGCCATAGCCTGTTTCGCTTCCCTTGGGTGAATTAATCCATACATAAAACCAAATCTGTGGAGGTGGTTTTCCTCTTATCTCTGCTGTTTGGATTTTGTTTCAGATTTGGGAAATTGGTTTGATCTAAGAGTTTAGCTGTCAAGGTCACTCTCTTTTCTACAGCACTCAACATCCCTGAAACATCAATCAGAGTATGCAGTTTGTTTCAAATCTATAGTTCATTATTGATATTAATGCATTTTGATCACTTGTTATATGTTAGCATTGTAGAATATTACTTGCATATAGGTTTATGAAATATTATTCCACACACAATTTAGAGCTGAAATGATGTCTTAGTTCATTTTCGACAAATAGTCTGGTACAGTTTCATTCTCTGTAAACTTCATCTAGTTTTTACATTTAGATTTACTTGTATGGTATGTGTTAGTGAAAACATTGATTTTAGAGGTCAGTGAATCTGCAAAAGCATGAATTACATTTAAAGTCTGGGGGGATTTGCATATGTACACTCAGCTGAACTATTCCACATACAGCCCATTTCTTTCTCTCACAGAAAGAAAAAAAATTCACGTCGACATCTAAGCTAAACATTTTTTCTGTCAGATGTGATTACTTTCCTTCGTTAACTAGTACTTTTGTGATATACATTTATAAAGAAGAGAGAGGCTAGCAGAGGCTCATAGCTTTATTACTTAAAATCCAAAAGAATACTTATACTTCTTCTAAACATAAATGCACATATATTTTGTAGGACTAAGTTTTTGTAGGTTAAAATCAAGCTAGTAACTAAAAGTCTAGCTTCCCATGAGTAGACATTTCCAATCTTTCTTTTTTTTTCTTTGTGTTTGGAAGGATACAACTGTAGAGAAATGTTTTTAATCTACTTTAAAAAAAGCAAGTACGTTTGAACCACTTATCATTAAACAGTATGAAAACATTTGTTTCATCTAGTTCTGGATGAACTGAAGAAAGCCGTACATTGACATGTCTTAACCATGATCTTAGTGGAGTTTTATTTTCTTCTAAGTTTATGAATCACATGACACGCCTCCTATTTCTCCAACAGAAAATGCATTCATACTGGTTGAGGCTGACAAGCTAAATGTGTATTTGTGAGGAGTGCTGTCAATTCTTAATTGGAAAATAATAAGCCCCTGGGTCTGTGTGGGTTATGTGACTCCTGTTTTGGATTCACCCACCTACCCAAACTGTCACCTGCATTTCAGACTCACATTTGGATGGCGTGGGTTTTACACAAGAAAGAGTCACAAAAACTAGGTGGAGCTTGCATCTTATAAAATAGTTTGCTCATCAATTAGGAAATTTTCCAAGAGATTTGGAAAACTGATTTGAAATTTATTAGATAGCATTTATTGAGTATAAATTATATAGGGCCGGTTTTTTGAGTATTTTAAATGTATTTCCAAAATCACACATGCAAAATCCACAGGATATTTTATATGGTGGTATCATGTTTTGGGACTAAATGGAAAGGTTAGATTTGCTAAATTTATGATCTAAGCTTTTTGGGGAAGGCATCCACAGAGGGAATTGTCACTGAAACAGGAAATACTATTTTGGATGTACATTTAGAAAATGTCACTGTTTTATTTTGAAAAATTACAAATAGTTTCATGTAACAACTGTCCTAAGAAAATAAAACCATTTTTAATAATAACTTCCAAAACCTTGGTATTTGTCTGTCTACGTAATGCCTTAAGCCAGTTAACTTTGGTGAGAACAGAAAACATGAAATTTCCTCATTAGGTATTTATGAATACTGAAATGAAAATCAAAACAATATAGTAGCTAATCAGGAAATTTTTTTGCTATCAAAATACTAAAAGATAATTCTTGAAGCACTGAAATGTCATGTATTGACAAATAAAACAATCTTCATTATTTTCCTTTTTAAAACAGCTATAGGGGCGCCTGAGTGGCTCGGTCGGTTAAGCATCAGACTTCAGCTCAGGTCATGATATCACGCACAGTTTGAGTTTGAGCCCCTCATCGGGTTCTGTGCTGTCAGCTCGGAGCCTGGAGTCTGCTTCAGATTCTATGTTTCCCTCTCTCTCTGCCCCTCCCCCACTCTGTGCTCTGTCTCTCTCTGTCTCAAACATGAATAAACATTTTAAAAATCTGTTTTAGAAAACAAAACATCTGTAAAGGAGAAATAAAGTGAAGTCACAGGTATCATCTTGCATTTTACATAAGAAAACAGCAAAGGGAGACATTGGTTCACCTATTGGCTAAAGCAATACAACTTTATTCAGCATGTTTTATTTGACCTGCAAAATTATAGAATTTGACAAATAATTAAAAGAAGAGAAAAGAGAAGGAGATAGCACACTAAAGACCAAACATTTAAAA
This sequence comes from Helogale parvula, assembly GCA_004023845.1. Taxonomy (NCBI): domain Eukaryota; kingdom Metazoa; phylum Chordata; class Mammalia; order Carnivora; family Herpestidae; genus Helogale; species Helogale parvula. The sequence continues at coordinate 181,291 of PJEM01002877.1, read as the reverse complement.
CACAGAATGTGAGTGCCTAATTCAGGGTTTGTTTAAATGTTATTGATCGTAAGATTCTGAACTAAGATAAAGGACATAAAATGCTAGATATTAAAAAGAACACTAATAATAAGAAAATGTCGGCCAATATTACTTTCCTCCTTTTTCTCTGTACCAGTGATTTTTTTACACACCCCAATGCCTTATTGAGTCAGTGTCATATCCTGTGTAACTGCATGATACATTTTTTTTTATTTGGTTCCACGGGAACCAAGGCTGACATTCTGATTTCACAGAGAAGATATGGACTCATAACAAAGGGCTTGAAATTAGGGTGTTTTTCCCCCCATCAGTATTGCAATTACAGATGACACTCAGTTTTCAGAACAAAATTATCTGGAGTTTAATTTGATTCTGTAACATGTTTGGAGGCTGAAATTTAAGTTCACTGATAAAGTAACTTCTTGTGGATGAAGCTTCAAGAGATGGGGAGACAGATAAAACACCCAGGGCAGTAGCAACACAGAGCAGGTACAAATGACACAGGTCTCCCGGTGCGACAAGCACAGGGACGGAGCTATTTTCAAGTCTCTTACTCAATGGCGTCGGCCACATTTTCTTGCTTATGTGGTGATATATTTATGCTTGTTCAGCGTGAACTTTTATGATACCCCTTTGCGGTAATGATGTAGCACATTATTCTTCACTACTGACTATGGAAAGATGGATTGCAGAAGTAGGTGGAGAAAGCAGGTGGGATTTGAGTGGCTCAGTAATTATATCCTAATTGAATAGCCAACCTCTGACCCTCAGGTAGGTCAGGGAAGACAAAGTAGACCATCTACTTAAACATGAAGCCTCCCTAGACCCTGAGCAGGAATGCGCTCTGCACTGAATCCTCAAAGAGCAGGTGAATGTTTAGAAAACAAGGAGGTGAAGATGGTGAAGGTATCATCAAATAAGCCACTGCCTTTATTTTTAGGTTTATTTATTTTTGAGAAAGAAAGAGTAGCAAGGGTAGAGAGAAAGAGAGAAAGGGAGAAAGAGAATCCCAAGCAGGCGACTCACTGTCAGGGAAGATCCAGATAGGGGGCCTGATCTCATGAACCAGGAGATCATGATCTGAACTGAAATCAAGAGTCAGATGCTTAACCGACTGAGCCAACCAGGCGCACTCCCCCCTTTTTTTTCTGTCTAGAGTCTATCCTTTAGGACTCTAAGAAATTGACACTCAACTGTCTCTAGGAATGAACTAAATTCAATTGTTATCCAGAAGAAAACGACATTCTTAAAGGCACAGTGAATCTTCCTTTGATTTCTGTGTTGTGGTGGTGGTGGTGGTGGTGGTTTTTTGCCTTCTAAAACCACTTGACGTTTGCAGGACAGTGTAAAGCATTGAGGCGTGGCCACAGTAACACTTATCCCATTATTATCATTTTTAAAAAACCTTTGTAAAAACCCAGAAAGATGACATAGCAATTCCTGCTTAGGGAAGGGAAGCAAGCAGGCCACAGAGGCTTAGGAAAGTAAGTCATGTCTCACAAGGTGCCTTCTCATTTCTCAGCTCTGTCCTTGACCACATATTCCTTGCTTTCTCTATTTTCTGCCTTGGAGATCTTACCTCTTCCAAGCTCAGCTTCTGATTTTCAATACCACTCATTTACTAGTCAATAGTAACATACTTTTTTAGTAAACTTATTTATTTATTTTGAGAGAGAAAGAGACTGCGGGAGGGCAGAGAAAGAGAGAGAGAATGCCAAGCACAGAGCCCAACGTGGGGCTCCATCTCACAAACTGTGAGATCATGACTTGAGCCCAGATCAAGAGTCAGACGCCAAACTGAGCCACCCAGGCGCCTCAAATAGCAAGATACTTTTGACCATACGTTTAATTATTTAACTTGTCATATAAGTATGCCCTGCAGACAGTAAGCATGTTCAAACAAGTGTGTCTTATATAATTTATATCTTCATCAGTACCTTGCAAACAGTGGGTACTTAATTTAAGTACTAGTGTACACTGTTGCTCTGCTCAATGGTCATCATAAAATAAATGTGGGCCTTCAGGAGTTTAACTAGAAGTGTCCACCAAATAGGATTTGTAACCACAGACGTTACCACGTCTTCAGCACAATGAGGGAGTATATTCAAATGCCAAAGGAGGTGAAGCTATTTTTCCCTGTATAAACCAAGCTTAGGGCAATGTTTTAAAAAATTAAAACTTAAAGACTATAGAAAAACTATCTTATAAATCCGTTCTTAAGAAATAAGACATCCAGGAGTGCCTGGGTGCCTCAGTCGGTCAAGCACCCGACTCTTGACATCTGCTCAAGTCGTGATCTCGGGGTTCGCAAGTTCAAGCCCCACATTGGGCTCCATGTTGACAGGAGGGAGCCTACTTTGTATTCTCTGTCTCCCTCTCTGTCTGCCCCTCCTCCTTGCTCTCTCTCTCTGTCAAAATAAATAAAAATAAACTTTAAAAAAAGAAAGAAGACATCACTATTGAAACTGGAATTTTTTTAAAAATGGCGGGCCTTCAGGCTTTGTAAAAACGCAGGTCCCCACATCACGAGGCAGGCGCTTAAGATCCCACAGTCGCACGCCCACCTTCCTTACTACCATTCAAACCACAATTGCTTCAACCACTTTTCTTTTACTCACGTGATTCTTTCCTACCTTCCACGTTTTTTCCCCTTTCACTAATTCGTCACTGAAGTTCAGCATAAGACCCACCTCCCCCAACTAACCTCTTTTCTCACACATAGCTCATAGAAAACATGTTCTCCTTTTGCATCCCCCTGGCACCGATTAGTAGTTATGTTGTGTTTGTTTCATTCTGCCTCGGTGTTCCGTGTGCGTCTTCTCTCCTGTACAATACTGTCTACTTCCCCAGAGATTGCAGTTCATTTTTATTCCCAAGGACTTGGGTCGGTGGGAAGGCTGGAGTAGACACTTGACAAACGCTTGATGGATTAACGCATGTGCGAATGAATGAGCCAATAAGGAGCCACCAGACATAAGAATATTTACATGGAGAAAAAAACTGTAAAGAACCAAGTTGCAGCAATGAGTGTTATTAATTATGTCAGCACTGACTGGGTTGCATTAAGAGGAGGAGGCTGGTGTGTGTTAGGATCTGGTACAGGATTGTTTCCTAATTCAATATACGCATCAGCAAACGAGGAAGGAGACTCGGCTTAATTTGTGATGAAGTATTGAAAGGGACGTCGCTGGATGTCTGAGATAGGGAAATCCTGCTCTAGGAGCTCACAGACTCTTTAGTTGGCTACAAAGGCTTAGTGTTGTGGAGAACGAGATGGGAAGGAGACCACTTCCACTAATATCTGGGGGGTTAAGTATACAAACAAAATAGTTTTCGGTCAAATGGAGGAGTTTTGTGCTCTCTCTTGTCATGAATCCATTCAGAAGGGAGAGACCATTGCAAATTATTTCTATTCCAACTAACTACCCAGCACAACCAATGCATGTTTCTTTTGTCAAAGAAAAGCATAACATTTACAAAAAAAAAAGAGCATTCGAAGTAAGAGTTGTTTGTGTTTTCTCTGAGAAGGAAAGAAAGCTAATAGTTCATATCAGTAAGCTTCAGTATCTCCATCATTTGTTAATACAGAGTAAACTCATGACCCTTATTACTATGCATTTATAATTAAAACATGATACTGATGCCAAATTTGTCAAATTAAACAGTGAACAGATACAAAAAGTAAACTGCTTAAATGGCTAAGTGCGTTCTGAGCAATGATGATTGACACGGTAATGGCAGAGTTTGTATTTTTAGTTGGTGGGTCAAGTGGAGATCACTACCTTTCTCCCCAGGAGCGGAGGAAAGTTGTATTTGTGGTTTGACCCTTACGCTGCCAGATGTCTGAGCAGCTCTGTGTGAACTCAGGGAAAGCGAGCTCCCTTCAGGGAAGCTCGGGGACCTCACAGGTGTGTCGGGTCACTAGAGGATTGGTACAGGGAACCACGAGAAACTCTCTAAAGTCAAGGCCACGGAAGACTCTCTTCAGAGAGGGTGCTCCTGAACCACCTATGGCTTTTATAATTGATCTGTCCACACTCAAGGAAGGAATCTCTTATATTTTTGTGACTCCTCCAAGCAATGTCTCATGATGCGCTTATATCCATTTCACTTCAGAGGAGCGTAATTGACTCTACATCTTCATCCTGTGTCTTCTTTCCCCTGCCCTGACCTAACAGGAAGATGGCTAATGTCTCAACATTTGAAGATCTAAGTATATATATATTAAGTATATAAATATATAATATATTATTTATACATATGTATTATTTGTATATATGTTATGTATGTGTGTATATGTTATAATATATATTATTATTTACATATAAAATCAGAACAAGTTCATTTATGAATAAAGTTCAGCATCCACTGTTCTTAGTCAAGATCACCCACCGTATCTTTTGAGCACAGTGTGCTGGCTGTACTAGTTAACCTTATTAGCCAAAACAGATTTCACTTCAACATAGATATATAACAGATTAGTCCAGTGTTAGTTTAGTATATGAAAGACTATTCCTGTTTCCATTTAACTGGAAAAAAAATATGAGAAAGTCCACTTTTGAGGTATTGGTGAAGGAACATCAAAGTCCAAAAATACTGCATTTGGAATTTTGTGTATAAAACAGTTTTAATTTCTCAGAGCCACACCAATTCCCCTTCTAGCTCACATGCAACATCCTCTTATTTGGGTCCAGATTTTGTAAGAAAATTAAAGTGCCATACTGGGAATAGGCCATATCAGGAGAAATAGAGGCAATGAATGTCTCCAGATAAAAAACAATTAAGGATATTAAATTGTTTAAAGTAGATCAAAGGGAGTTAAAATAAAAGGGATAAAGAAAAACAATATTCCCAAGGACAAATAATTTGGGAGTGAGTCATGATAGCCCTGGAGGGAGGAACGTGGGTGGCTCTTTGATAAAGCAGCTGGACATTGCCAAAACTCAAATGAGTTTGCTACAAACCATTCCAAATAAGTTAGAAATCTGACCTTGGTGCTGTTTATTTCTCAGGATATACCAGAGTATATGGGTGCTGTTATCTCTCTCTCTCTCTCTCTCTCTCTCTCTCTCTCCTCCGCCTCACCCATCTATCTGTCTCTTTTTCTACCCCCCACCCCCGCCCACCACACACAGACAGTGTTTCTAAGATAAAAAGAAGTTGAAAGTCATTCAGAAAGTTAGTGGGAAAAATGGGACTAGAATTCATGTCACTATTGAGACTAATGGCTGCCGAAACTTAGAAAAACTGAGGAGAATTTTGTTATTAGCAGTAGCTGCAGATTCTATTGTTAGTCACATAGCCACATGAAATTCTCCCTCATTGGGATATTCAGAGATGACTTGTCCATTATAAAGACCAGCCAGGGCCACCTGGGTGGCTCAGCGCTCAGGTCATGATCTCCTAGTTTGTGAGTTCGAGCCCTGCATCAGTCTCTATGCTGATGGCTCAGAGCCTGGAGCCTGCTCCGGATTCTGTGACTCCCTTTCTCTCTCTGTACCTCCCCCGCTCACACTCCGTCTCTCTCTGTCTCTCAAAAATAAATAAACACTAAAAAGTAAAAATAAAATAAAATAAACACCAGTCAACTTTTGATCAACTATCTCAATTTGTATCTGAAGTTCTCTAGTATATTAACAGTACATTAGTGGCCACTGCTCCTCTTATTATTATTTGTGAGGGGATCACTGCTGGGTAATGACCCAATTATACGAAGAGTGACTATTGCCCACAGGAAGCTGTGGGAAAAAGACAGCGTGGCACTCAAGAATGGTCCCCTGGGCCCTGACCCAGTAGACTGGGTGCTCTCCGGAAAGTGTCTTGTTCCCGTCATTGCTCTCCACGATCAGGAGTCCCTACATGCACCTTGCTTGCACTATGGCCCCCAGGCTTGATATCTGCTCCGTGGAGCTCAGCTCCGGGCAGCCAGGACATATTGTCCTATGGAGGCCTTCCCTGTACCCTACTGCTGCTAAGGTTGGTTGAGTGTTGATGTTTCGGTAAGGCTGAGAGGGAATTCTTGACACTTGGGCTCTGTGGTCACATGCCCTGGGAGGAGGGGGAAGGAACTGCTGCTTACTTACTACCATAGAGCACATTTGTGTGGCTGGTCACAATACGGCAGGTTACTCGGAAAACAGCATCTTTCAGATCTGAACAGTATAATTTAAGAGAAAAGCCATGATGACTTTAGAATCCATGTTTTCACATACTCATACCTTCTGAAGAAAGGTATTCTTTGTATGGAGGATATCGTGGATCTCACTAGTGTGCACATCAGTGGTAGAAATGCCTACCAAGTACTTCGAGGGAAATAGGTGATAATCTCACTGTAGAATTTTCAACTTGGCTCTAAACAGCAGCCTTGGATCTTCCAGAATGGGCACTTGTTCAGCAAATATGTTTGTTGGTTGGTTGGTTTTTCAACCACAACTTACTTGGCAATTCTTCCATTCCGGTACTTAAAATTTTACCCATGTTATAAAACTTAATTCTCTCAAGGTGAATTTTTTTCTCCAAATCACTTAGGAAGAAATGGAAGCTTTAGAATATACAGCTAGTTCATGGGAAAACCAGGATTTAAAGTTTATGTATTTATTTTGAGAGAGAAAGAGAAGGTGTGAGCAGGGGAGGAGCAGAGAGAAGAGGGAGAAAGAGTATTCCAAGCAGGCTCCACGCTGTCAGCACAGAGCCGGACACGGGGCTCAATCCCATGACCGTGAGATCAGAACCCAAGCCAGAACCAAGAGTTGGATGTTTAACTGGCTGCACCACCCAGGTGCCCTGGGAAAAGTAAGATTTAAACCCAGCTGCATCTTATTTCTCAAGGTGAGCTAACCTAGGTGTGTGGCACTGCAAGGAGCTACAACCGAAGTGCCAGATGAAGCCATTCTTGTGTTCTTGCACAAAATGAACGCCCTGTGCAGTAATTTGAAGTGACAAGGCCCACGCTTACCTCCACTCTCTACTCGTTCTTAGTCACATGCCCGGCCATCCATACTTTCTCCCCTCTCTTTTGCTCCGCACACCTTTCCCCAGCTGTCTTGGAAGATATTCACAGTCAGCCGCTCTCCACCTCGACTACAGGCACCCTGGATCTGTTGACCACCTTGGACATAACGTCTATGTCTGGAGGCGTGGATTCCTTTTGGTTAGTGCTGGGGATGAAATCCCACAAGTGAAGCTTTGGAGTTTGGGAATAGGTGCAGATTCATTCCCCCCACCCCCACCCCCACCCCCATAGGTGGCTTCAGATCCCAGAATGCTCACTAATGCCCGGGGGCCTGTAGTGGCTTGTAATCTTTCTTACCGATCACCTTCAGTTTACACTTTATGCCCTTTGCAGGAGGCCGATTGAGCAAATCCGTGCAGTCATTTGGCTCCATTCTTGCATAAATTTAGTTTCTCATTTAACCAATTGCTTTCCTAAGTTTGGAGCTTTCGCAAGAAAGCTTCAGAAAGGTGTCCTCCTAGCTTCGTTATCTCTAATCCCCAAGAGAGAGCCTGACCTCAGAGCTTGCTTGGTAGATTTTGGTGACTGAATATATCAAGTGGTGAGCCCCCTACCTTCAGTCCCTGGACTGCTGTGGAATTCTTGCGGAACCTTGGGCGTTAGGGCTCCTGATTCCATACTCCTTCCCAAGGTGCTTACAAACTGAATCAGTGGACCTATTCATATACGCAAGCATCCACCCCAGGCTTCAAGGTTTTCAAATGAAAAGCAACGCACCACAACCCCTTTCTGTGGTTTCCTGACTAACAGCCTCATGAACCGGTGAGGAGAGAGCCCCTCTTCCTATTTTAAGGAAGCATCTGAGGTATTTAGTGAACCATCTATAAAGCTGCAAAAGGTTCAAGTGCTATTTTTTGACAAATGCATACACACACACACACACACACACACACACACACACACACACACAGTACTCCTGAGAAACTAAGGATGTATCAGTATGTTTATTAACATTAATTGGATATAAAGTCTTTGGGAAAGGGAGCAGAGGGTAGAGGGTTAATGATGAGAAGGAAAGGGAAGGTGGGGGTCTGAGCCAGAAGCCACTAAATGGCCAACATTAAATGGCAGGTGTAGAACGGGGCAATGTGGGAGAAAGTCAGTGCTGGAACAACTCAAGCCTCAGTAGACGGTGCTGAATATTTAATTCTATCATCGCTATTACTACGCCATTTCTCCACTGCTGCTATTAGTACTTCTACCCCGTCCAGGGCAGCTGGCAAGCTTGAGCGCACGCACACTTCTCTGTGAGGTATTCTGGTCTCATGTGACGCTCATGATGCGTGGGTGACTAGCTGCGCTTTACACAGGGGGCTTCTCGAGCTCTCCCGCAGTCCCGAGGCTAGAAAGTTGTCTGGCTGGAATTGAGCCTAGGTTTGTCTTAAAAAGTGAGGGCCAGCAAAGTGAGAGGTGCCATTTTTACCCCAGTTTTGACTTTGTCAGTTCTTTCCTCCTCTACTTTGCCAAAATATAGCCTTGGTGGCTCAGTTGGTTAAGCATCCAACTGTTGATTTTTGGCTCAGGACATGATGTCGTGGTTTGTGAAGTTAAGCCCTGGGTCAGGCAATGTGGAACCTGCTTGGGATTCTCTCTCTCTCTCTCTCTCTCTCTCTCTCTCTCTCTTACACACACAAACACACACACACACACACACACACACACACATATATATAGATGGCACTACTCTTTCTGATTTCCTTTCCCCCCAGGGGCTAATGGTCTTTTTAATTTCACCTTCCATCTTATCAAAACTTAACTTCAGAGGATATGAAATTAGTTTTATTCTGTATATGCCTCAAAAACACTCTAGTCCATGTGTATATTCACATAATGAATGAACAAGTAGGAAGAACATAGTTTTAGAGTTGTCAGACTTCAGTTACAAAATTCTAGGGGCACCTGGGTGGCTCAGTCTGTTAAGTGTCTGACTTTGGCTCAGGTCATGATCTCACAGTTCATGGGTGTGAGCCCCACGTAGGGCTCTGTGCTGACAGCTCAGAGCCCGGAGCCTGCTTCAGATTCTGTGTCTCCCTCTCTCTGTCACTCCTCCTCTTTCTCTCCCTCTCTCTTTTTCTCAAAAATAAACATTAAATTTTTTTTAATTGCTAAACCTCATGTCATTTCAGGTAAAAGTCTCCCTAGCCCCAGCTTCTGTATTTGTACAGTGGGGCCAGATGGGTTTGCTCTACCTGGGAGATTGTAAGGAAAACATGAAATCACACATATGGAAATGATCTTTTATTGGACCGGGCTCCGCAAAGTAATTTTGCAATGTAATTTTGCATGGGCTTCTTTCAAATCTAATGACTAATTACGGGTTGAAAAGCTTTAACTCTATTTATTGAATTTCAGCCACTAATGAAGAGGCGAGGAAAGCATCCTAGGTCACAGGAGTCCTTTCTGATACTTGGAGGGAGAACAAGTCGGTGTTTGCCTCTTCTGAGTTTGCAGAAGCACACCTGCTAATTAGGCGGAACGAGAATGCCCTGAGCAAGGGCTCTGGCAGCTGCTGTGTCCCCATGCTCACCACCCGCCTCAGGAATGAGGCTGAGCTAAGGGAGGCCTCACGGTCACCTGTGGCCGGCTGTCCTGAGGGTCCGCATGTTCGTGCTCTGCTCCTTGACGGAGAAACTGGGAAGAACACCTCTGAGCAGAGCACTCTAACTGCCGAGGGGTAAGAGCTACAGGTCAGCTGTGGAAACTGTTCCAAGGGGGGCTCGCAACACGAATGCATTAGAAGTGACTTTCAGAAGCATTTATGTTTAAGGACTCATCATTCTGGGGCCTCCGCACAGTGGATGAATCATGACTTATGGCATAAAAAAAAAAAAGTGCAACTTAAAGAGTATTTAAGACCATCCACCGGATAGGGTCTGCAGGTGTTTTGGCTGGGGCCACTCCACAGAGACCCGGACATGGTCTTGTGACCATGGCATTAGCGCATGTCTTCTGCACACAGGGTGGGGGTGGAGGTGGGGGCTCAAAAATAAAAAAGGCAATAGTGTAATAAGCAGCATAGAAATAAACATAAAAATAGCAGCAATAGGAGCACCTGGGTGGCTCAGTCAGTTGGGTGTCCGGCTTCGCTCAGGTCATGATCTCATGGTTCGTGAGTTCCAGCCCGACATCAGGCTCTGCACTGATGGCTCAGAGCCTGGCGTCTGCTTCAGATGCTGTGTCTCCTTCGCTCTCTGCCCCTCCCTCACTCACGCTCTGTCTCTGTCTCTCAAAAAATAAATAAATGTTACAAAAAATTTAAAAAAATAGTAACAACCACAACAAAGCGATTCTGAAAACACAGAAGCTAGTAAGTGTGAGCACAATGTCCTAGTGGCAGTTTTGCCAAATTGTCACACTACTGTGAAGAGGTAAGAGCATGAGTCTCCAGCGTAGTCTGTGAACACAGTCATATGCCAGTGAAGGAATTTTAGCACAGGAGTTTCAGAGATTTCTGATTCACATTCTTGACCCAAAATCAAAATATGGAAAGACAGATCTTTGTAAAAATGATATGTATAGAGAAACACTAAATACTGGAATCCTATTTTTTTTTTTTTTTAGTTTCCTCCCCTGTTTGTTGTCCCGAACAGTTATCCGCTGTAACCTCCTTGAGATCAGGGTCCATTTTAGGCAGGTATTTGTATCCAGAATCATCTGGCTCTCTGCACCTCACCATGTAAATGAAATCATCTTTTAAAGGCCCTCGGGGCACCTTGTTACTCATTACATTTTTCAGAGTTTTTCACATTTGGTTGTGGGATTACTCGGGGACCCTGTCTGTACTGGATGGCATCAGCCATAATACCAGTACTTTCTCATCACTGTATCCATAGTGCCTAACACGACTCCTGGTACACAGTAGATTTTCAATGGCCGATTTTTTGAATGAGTAATACATGAATGAACACATACATGACTGTAGACATTCAGGGTTTACTGAATTGCGTTGGACAAATTTAATATCAACTCTTTCTGTTTAATACTTTTATGTAATAATCTTTCTTTGCCATTTCAAAGGAGTACCCATTGTATGAAAGAGTTATCTCACATAAATGGATTAGCCGATGGCAGTATTCTTGTACATGCAAGCATGAGAGTTGTCCTGCTGCTCTGCGACTATTTTCTCAAGTTCACGTGTGCTGGAAATACTGCTGATTGTCTACCTAGTGCCATCTCCATCCTCTGTTAAGACAATGATGATTTTGTTCGAAGAGGCAACGCCCTACATTTTTCTGAAGCACTTAGATTAGCTAGTAACTAAGAGTGTCCATACAGCACAGTCAGGTCCAATGAGATGGTGGGCAGAAGTGTGTGGAAAGGCCATCCCTCCCGAGAAAAGAAGACAGTTTTATTCAAAGAAACTTCACCAGTCATCTGCTCTTGTTCTTTTGTCCTACTTGAAACATGGACTCTAGTCTTAGATACCGAGCAGCCACAAGGGCAAACAATTACGTAGTAAGAAAGCCAGAGGAGAAGGATGGAAAGAGCGTGGGTGCCTGATGCTATCAATGAACCATTGTACCAGCTTTGGACTGCTGCCCCTCCATCCTTATTTATGTCACAAATAAGTGTCTTTCTCTTTAAATACTTTTCTTTCTCTTTACGCAACTCTTCTTGGGCCTTACATAGCTAAAGGAATGAATAATTAATACCATAGACTTTTAGAATTTTGTATACAAATATATACAAATATGGCATTTTAAGCAATCCTATTGTTTTACATACAAAATTAACAAAATTCTTTCCATTAACAATTAATAATTCAGGGGATGCATTTTAGTGAAATTTCCTGGTCTTTTCTTAAGATTCTTATCTAATTTTAAGACATGTTTATGTCTCTTAAGAACATTTTCTTTCTGGGGCACCTGGGTGGCTCAGTTGGTTAAGCGTCTGACTTTGGCTTAGGTCATAATCTCAAGGTTCATGAGTTCAAGCCCTGCATCGGGCTCTGTGCTGACAGCTTGGAGCTTGGAGCCTGGAGCCTGCTTCGGATTCTGTGTCTCCCTCTCTCTCTCTCTGCCCCTCCCCACTCAGGCTCTGTCTCTCTCTCAAAAATAAACAAACATTTAAAAAATATATATTTTCTTTCTAATCTCTTCAACTGCGTATCCAGGTGGAGTTTTTTTGTGTAATTGTCAGATTTTTCACTTTTTAGATTGTTTAACTGCAGGCTGCAGAAATATAAAAGCTGTGCACTAAATGTATTGAGTGGGTAAAAATTGACACTTATTAGGAAGTAGATGTGCGTATCTGCACTGTGCTCTACAGATGGAGAAGTTACAAGTTCAAGAGAAATATGTGCACCTTTATAACGCTATAAATCTCTTTATTATGACTATGGCTTCCCATCAATAACTTTCATTTATATGGAGAAACTTTTAGACTTTGGAGATAACAAAATCTGGATCAGAAATGAAAGGGAAAACATAAACACTATTCTTATCAGAAAAAAAAGGATAAGGACCGCTACAAACAGGGCACAATCAGATTATCAGTATTTTCTAGGAAATAAATGAAAACGCCTGTAAAACAGTGGAAACTTGGACCAAATCACTGCATTCCCACTCCCGGTTCCCAGTCCCACTGACCTGATCAGATGCCTCGCCCCTCCCCCACAGTCTAGCACGTCTCAACCTCTCTGCTGACTTTTTCACAAAGGAAGAAGCAGGTTGTTTACTGGCATCTGAAGTGTCCCCGACAGCACCTAGCACCCATTCGTCAGGCTTTCAGACGTGTAGAACTGATGTTCGCTGTATACATCAGCGGTGAGCAAGTCAGGAAGAGTCGCAAAGCTATGAATCCTAAAATCAGAACAGACTTGGATAGTCCCAGTGAAGAAGAAAAGGCAGGTGTGGAATTATAAACTTGGTATTGAGCTCCCTGGCCCCAGAATTCTCCTCCTCCATATTCCGTTGTCTTTCTAGTGATTTAAATCTTTGCCTCTACTCCTGTCTGGTATCTGGAGTCTGTGTCATCAGAGAACCTCAGCTTTTCAGCAATGGTGACCAGGATAATGTCCACCACTCATTGAACATCTACCAAATTCCATGTACTTTCTAGTCATGATTCCAGCCCTCATGAACGTTCGCGGTAGATTTCTTAGTTTTCCACTAACCTACGACAAATTACCACAAAGTTAGTAAATTAAAACAACACGTAGTTATTATCTTCTGGTTTCCAGAGGTCAGGAGTCCAGGCAGGTTTTCACCGAGCTCACTGCCCAGGGTCTCACAAGACCACAGGTAAGCCTGCTTTCACACATGCCGTTTGCTTCTTCAAGGCCTGAGGAGAGTGTTTCTCAACTAAGGAAGGACCCGGTCCCTGTTTTAAGGTCTTTCGCCTGATTAAGTCTGGCTCACCTTGGATGATCTCCTTTTCTTAATAACTCCAAATTAACTAACTGGGGACCTTGATCCATCTGCAAAATCCTTTCATCTTTATCATATATGTAACCTAATTATAAGGTGATACCCATAATATTCACAGCCCTCTCCCATCCCATATACATTCAAAGGGAAAGGATTATAACATTTTCCAGGTAATGAGAATTTGGAATTCTGTCTATCACTATCCACCTTCTCAAACTCAAGATGTATATGCCTTCATCATGCAAAATACATTCACCCTCTCCCAAGTCCATCTGTGAAGGTCATCTCAGGCAGAGTCCCTCTCCTTCTAAGGAGACATTTGTCCCCTACATATTATAAGTAGCAGTAGTAATATTTTCTTTGTTTTTTAAAATTTATTTATTTATTTTGAGAGAGAGAGAGAGTGAGTGGGGGTAGAGTAGAGAGAGAGAGGGAGAGAGAGAATCCCAAGCAGGCTCTGCGCTGTTGGCACAGAGCCCCAGCAAGCTCAATCTCACGAATCGTGGGATCAGACCTCAGCCGAAATCAAGAGTTGGATGTGCAACTGACTGAGCCACCCCAGGGCTTCCAGTAGTATTTTTAATGTACAAATCAAAGATACAAAACCCAGCAAAAGATGAGTAGCTCAACTCACAGAACTCTAAAGTCATCAAACCCCAAATTTACTAGTTAATTCTTACTACGGTCTCTAGGTATCACTCCACACACTCTTACTTTTTTTCATTTGTGATCATCTGCCCTTAAAAATACTCCAGAAGGAAACATAAAGCCGGCGACTATAACAGGAGATAAAAGTTACTTGCTAACTAGTGGTAATTTGCTTAATTATTTGAATGAATCTAAGTAGAAACATTTTTAAATACTTCAATATTTATAAATATTTTAATGGTCCGTAACTGAGAATTTTACCAAAAAAAAATTTATTTCTTTAGTCTATATGCTTCTTCAAGTACTCCCAGCAGAAGCTTTAATCAAAATACTACCCCTAGATGTATAAACATAGCATGAATTCAGATGCAGATTATGCTTAAATTCTATCTCTGTTCATATAATCAATCAACTTGTATAGGACTGACATTCAGATGCTTTTTGGTTCATTAGTGCAAGTGATCCTCATGGTTGTTATTTTGGGGGCCCTCAGCACAGAGGGTCATCTCAAATGGGCCCCAGAAAATTCCAGGGCCTCAGTCACGTCACCCCATCTGTTTGAAAAGTAGAGATGAACAGTTTCATTATATCCATGAAAACCTTTAAAGGGAATAATGGGACATATTACAGACACCCTTTTTGATTATCATCTTCTGAGATGTTATTGATATGAGCTAATGTAGCATTCAGTATGCCTAAACAAAAAGCTCATTTCAAAATATGGATCATGCATATTTTAGTCCATTTTAGTCACATCTCATACTTCTCTATTTTGTCTACAAGGTATGAATGTCTTCCTTGCACATGGAGAGACAGACATTCAGTCATAACTGAAAACCTAAGGGTCGGTTTCTCACTCACTGAACCTACGTGTTCTATCATAGAATTTTACATGAAAGAAAATGGATGTCTACACGCATTGCAGTGAACAAAAGTGGCATCGACAGCAATTTCCCAATGTATGTATTGTGGCTTATGGCTGACGAAGCTCTTGTTAGTTTTAACTATTTGAATGCTAATTTACTTTTAAGGCTATTTCCGAATGGTATGAGTGTGTATATACTTAGATCCATATATATTGATACCTTGAATCTAATACATATTTATCCCTGAATATTTTGGTTTGTAAACTCACATTTCTAGTTTTCTATTTGTGTTTAATCACCTCTACTAACCCTCTTCTGTAGCCATTCAGATGAACTTGAAATTCTAAAATTTTCTGTCATTCATGTTTCTCTTTTAGAAAAAGGTTGGAGGGTAGCCTATTGAATCGGAAGCAATATGCGTCTCCGAGATGCTGGTGTCCCAAAATCATGATAATATGAGTTTTAAAATATTTTTTATTTAGAGTCAGGGCTGTACCCTGTTTTCTGGCTGTCAGAGGCGGAAATCACCTCCACCTGTCCATTACACAGAGCACGAAAACAGGAAGTGACATTTCCAAAGGTAGCACTTCTGTACCTGGTGATAAAGCCCTTGAGGGCGGGAATTACATTCCTTTAAGCCAGGACAGAAAATATTTGGTGTACTCTGTAAACAAATAATTTAGATGATGGATGAGACTGCAGTGTTGGGACTTTGTGTCATTAGAAGATGAGGCCACAGAAGGACAGGACATGAAGCTTAACTGTCATTGTCGCTCTTCTGGAAACATACCGGCTCCCTGCTAGTAATAAAGCCTTTCCTGAGTGATAATGACCTTCCTTTCTGCCACTCTTCTTCTTTATTGTGAGGATCATGATGATCATTTCTGATGTCATTATTATTAGAGATTTCTGTCCAGAGACATTCATACAAGATCACTGGTGCCTTGTGAGGCCCACACCTCACCTGTATGTGAGTTTGACCAAAAGCTGAGACCTCTCTAGGTAACTGGAGCAGTGCGGATCCCTCCACAGACTTGTTGGTTCAACAGTTTTACCTGAAAATCCCCGTAGATTGGTTCCCACTGCCTAGTTCCCTAATTAGCAGGGTTCTCCCTCGGGTGAGCATCTGCAGGGTCTTACCTGCCGGCCCAGGCATGTGAGGGGAGGGAAGCCAGCGTGTGCTCTGCAAAAAGATCCCAAACACACTTTTAAAAAATTGTTTGCGCAATCACACATGCAGATTTGGTGTATAGTGAAAGTGAAAAGTGGGGTCAAGCGTTCTCACTTACTTCTCCCGGAAAGTCAAAGCAACCCAAAGGCATTTCCTGTAAATCATTTAAAATATTAATAAAAAATCAACTACAGATTTGAAGAAATGAGTGGATTTTTCCCATTTGACAGCTTATCAGTAAGTTGTCATTTAAAATGTTTTGTTTTGTTTTTTTTTTTTTACCCTGGGAGTGTAACTCGGTGATGATAGCCATGTATAATTCATAAAGGAAAATAGATTTAAATAAGCCTGCTCAGTAGTTTTGCGTGTGAAAATCCAACAAGCTTGCTCTTTTCACTGTGACTGCCGTCACTTTTCCCCATTCAGCCTCCCCCATTCCACATTGTATTTACTTTCTGTATTTTGGATCATAATATAATTTGTTTCCAAATGTATATTTTAAGAAGGCAACTTTGAATGACACAAGAACAGCAAATGTAACACACAAACAGTAAATGAAAAGTAGGGGGGTATTTTCATGTAAATCACATTTTATAAATATTTAAATTACTTTCTTTTGCAGAATAAAAGTGTATGAATACACTTTACACCGAAGCTACAAATTATGCTGAAGGAGTTTTACCTTGTAGAGTATTGTTCACAACAATGTCTATTAGATTTTTTCTGTTCTTATATCGTTGGAGACTTTTTACTGACTGAGGTCTTGAGAAGCCCAGAGATAATCCATCTGAACTTGATAAGAGCGTCATCACAGTCAACCACTAAAGGGTCTTTTATTCATCCTCAAAATTTTGAAATTTGATACAGGGTGAATATCAAAGCCACCTTTTATTTGGAAGAGTAATTTCAAAATTTATGATTTAGAAAAATGCAGTAGAACCTTACTCATTCTGAACCTACTAATTTGGATTTTGCAATACTTCAAAAACAATAAGTACACATTGGGGGAGCGGTGGTGGTTATAGTTTAAAAGAAAGAGGACCAAGACATCAAATCTGGGCATTTTGAGTCCAAGGGAATGAAATCGTGGTAAAATAAAACTGTTATGTACTTGTGCATATTCCACATCAGGAATTGTGATAGGTTTAGGATAGTATTTTTATGTATATTTAAATGTTTATGGGAGAAATGTTATTATCCAAATTTTTCATGATGAAACTACAGCCCAGAGAGGTTGACTAATTTTTCTGTGGTCAGTTGACTAAAAGTTGCAAATGATCCAAATCCAGGTCTGATGACGAGGAAATAAATGCTTTGAATTAAAAGCTGCTTTAATTTGCTTTCAATTTTTGTTTTAAACTCTTCTGTCAAAGGACTTTGGTGTGGCAACATTTTACGAATTGATGTAGATCTATTTTGAATTATCATTTTCCATTACCTAAATCTACATTTATATTTTGGCTGGTAATACAAAATGTACTTGAAAGCAACAAAGTTTCTACTCTATTGAAAATATATCTTGAAAATTAAGAAGCAGGATAGTTACCAAGTAAATTTCATGTACCATCATTTTAAATAAATTCTGCACAAAGTACCTACAATTAGGTAATTCCACATCAAATTTGAAAAAACAAACAGCAAAAGACAATTTTATCTGAGCACGTGTATTTATCATTTTCCTATCTCTAAGTCTCAGATGATAATTTATATTAAATAAGAAGACAAAAAAAATGTCTTTCAAATTGCTAGATCATTATGCAATAGAACTCACAATAAAGTTTCAGGGAAAAAAATAAAGATTTGGGAATAGTTGGTTTTCAAAGACTTCTTCAAAAAAATAAATTTTGAAAACATTGTCCTTCCCTAAATATCCTCTTTTGTTTTGTTTTGTTTGACTTCTTGAGATATTCAGGTTTGGACAAAGTGTCATATTAATAAGAAAACCATAGTTTTCCATGGTTTCCCCTACAAAACCAGGCATCAGATTCATCAGTGAGTTTGAATTTGAATTGGTGTTTGAAAATGACAGTATAATAAACTTCTTTGATAAAACATGACTAATTATTATTAGATTTCAAGCTCAGAAAAAATAATTTTTCATAAAACCAACTGTGATTATGAATATAACAGGTTCTAAATTGCCAGGGGAACCATTTTCATTTTTGTTGAAAACCTTTGCAGAGTTCGCATTTGCATGGGAGATTTCCAGGTAAAAGCAGCATTGTTTTGTTTTGTTTTGTTTTGTTTAATTAGTAGATCTGTGCTGCTTTATATTTAACAATTTGCTAACTTTCTAGTCAACAGTGGTATGGTGATGAGGCAGGAGAAACTAAACAGCATTAAGGCAAAGACCCAAATAATAGCGGCTTACATAAAATAAAGGTTTCTTTTTCTCTCACCTACAGGGTGAGCTCACATCACAACTCTGCTCTGCAAAACTCAGGAGCCCAGACTCTTTCTTTCTTATTGCTCCACCATTTTTAGAAAATCACCCTCATTTTCAAGTTCCATGGTGCCCATTACCAGGTCTACTTGCCAGCCATATAGAAGGTGAAGAGGGAAGGAAGTGTCTTTCCACTTCCCTGACAGCTGTACCTTAGAAGTAGTGCTTTTGGCACCGTCCCACTTCTTATTGGCCAGAACTTAGTCACATGCCCCACCTAGCTGCAAAGGAGTCTGGGAAACATAGTCGTTAACTGAATATCCCTGTGCTCTGAAAGTTCCATTATAATCTAAGAAAGGATAAATGTATAATTTAGCTGTCTTTACCACCTACAGTCTTGATAATGAAAAAAAATTACCACTCTTAAAATGAACACACTGCATGTTGTAATTCAGTGGTATCACAGTTGTAGGATCAGAAAAAAATTCATTCATGACATTTTTTTAACTGTGCGTGTGTGTGTGTGTGTGTGTGTGTGTTAATAGACTAATTTTTAGAGCAGTTTTAGGTTCACAGCAAAATTGAGTGGAAAGTACAGAGATTTCCCATATACTCTCTGCCCTCACATTTGTATTTCCCATTATCATGTCGTGTCCTGATATATTTGTCTAAACTATAGAATGGGCGATACCAAGAGGGAACCCTAATGTACACGATGGATTTTGAGTGACAACAAGGTTCATCAGTTGTAACAAATACACCACTCTGGTGTAGGGTGTTGGTAATGATGACAGTATTTTCAAATTTAGTAAAGTTACTTAATTTGCCCATCTATTTATTGCCTTTCGGCTCCAAATAAACTCTTACTTGCCCTGTTGGTGTTTCCCAAACATTTCTCCCCTGCCAGCTGGCATCATAAAGCTTTTCCAGTGGGGGCACTAAGGGGAACCTGGAGGAGGAAGGGGTATTCACCCTGGTTGCAGTGTGGACACTCTCCCGGCAGGGTGGACACTCTCCCGGCAGTGTGGACACTCTCCCGGCAGGGTGGACACTCTCCCGGCAGGGTGGCAGCCAGTAGTGCACGATATCCCCTTGAGTACAGTCTTCCTGACCCCCCGAGGGAGGATTCCAAGTGTACTTTTCCCACTAACAGATTCCAAGGGAGTTTCATGTGGCCACCTCTCAATGGTTGACTTCCCTCTGGCACCTGAGAGGGCAGATTGCTAGTGATCCCTGGTGGTATGGAAACTAAGCAGACTTCTTTTTTTTTTTTTTTAAGTTTTTTATTTATTTTTGAGAGAGAGAGAGAGAGAGAGAGAGAGAGAGAGAGAGAGAGAGAGAGGACGCGAGCAGGAGAGGGGCACAGAGAGAGGGAGATACAGAATCTGAAGCAGGCTGCAGGCTCTGAGCTGTCAGCACAGAGACCGACCCGGGGCTCGAACCCACGAACCGTGAGATCATGACCTGAGCTGAAGTCGGATGCTCAACCAACTGAACCACCCAGGCACCCCCTAAGCAGACTTCTTGATCCACTGGGCCACAGCTGTGCTCTCTCCAACGAGCAGTGGATCTCAGCTCTTGGTACAGGGTCCTCTTCCAGATTGGTTCCTTCCTTGGGTGATCCATTTCAGACTTAGGGGTAGAATCTGCTAATCACATATTCTTGAGTTGTCTTTACTTCTTGGTATCCCAAACTCGGTTACTCCAAACATCTGGTGTAGTTAATGGATTTGTATCTTACCCATCCTTGTTGAATTTACTGAGCAGATTCTGCTTCCTCATTAGAAGGAATGAGGAAAGCCAGTCATATTAACACAATCAGAAGGATTTCACCATATCCTTTGTGACATGTAAAAGGTCATGGGGAAAATGGGGGCATTCTGGCCTCCTCGTGTCATTTTTGAGGTCTGTGATTAATGTTAATGCTCAGGTACCCTGAGGATTTGCCTGGAGAACGTGCTGTACGTATCCAGCAAGGCAGCGATGAGTTGTTACGTATGAAACTCCGCGTGTCTGACAGTGTGGAGAATTGGTGGGAAGCGAGTCTGTGTGGGTGTGTAAAAATACAGTTGTTGTGGTCCTCCGGTCTCTTCCCTTCTTTATCAAGATCAGATAAAAAAACAAGCCTTTAGAGTTCCTCCAAAAATCGTGTTTCTTCTCCTACATGATACCATTTACACTTTTAGGAAAGACTGTTCACATGACATGTAAGAGAAATGTGCATTTTGATAGGAAATTACACTGTTTTCTGATGACTTCATAGTGAGACATTGTCTGAGCTAGGTTTGCTAGCTGCTCTGTATCTCCCTAGCCCAGAAGGGATCTTTGAAAGCTGCAGCTCTGGAAATGAAGTTAGGTAGAAGACAGAAATTCGCTAACAGAGCTTTTAGTTGGAGTGAAATACCAAGAAATATTAGGGTATTCATTTTTTTCTCCAAAGTATCACTTGGCCTAAGAGAATGAGAAAAGATATGTCAAGTTCTTGAAGTCAGCCGTATACTTTAGGAAAAGTATTTTCTTCTATCCAGTTATCATTCTTATTGTTCGTTATGTGTATATATTCCATAAAATTCTGAAAAATATTACGATGGGCTTAAATGATTATACACATAATATAATATTTAATAAATTTATATATTAATCAACATTTGAAAAGATTAATATATAAAATATATGTATATAAAATATATAGGTATATATATAAACTAGAAATAATTTATCTTGGATTTACTAGCAATTTTTGCTTTGTATGTTTTCGGTAACTGGCAAAGCATTTTTTTCTTCAATTTTCTGTGTATTTCTCAAACTGTCATCTGACAATATCTTTGGAAATATTATAAGTATGCTGCAAGAGCTGCTAAAATGTGAAAAATGATGAAACATTTCACTTTCAGTGAGTACTGTTTCATAGGTCTTTTGCATAATGAATCGTATTTATTTATATTCTTGTTTTTCTATATTTTGGACAAGCTGTTTTGAGGTTCTTAAAGGTTTCTTTTAGTGATTGCTAGTAGACCAAATTTTCTCTGGAAGAACACTATGAAAATGTAGGAATACCTTTATTAACTTTCATCAGAACTGTGTTTCAGTAGCAGAGGGTTACATTAAATGAATTTTGACGATGGGTGTAGTCATATATGGAAATGTGGGCATATGTAGGGTTTATTTTCCCAGTAGGAACTTTTTCCTTTTAAATTTTCAAATATCATACATTATCACTTAAGTATCAATTTATTTTTTTTAATGTTTATTTAGAGAGAGGGAGAGAATCCCAAGCACGCTCCATGCTGTAAGCACAGAGCTCAGTGAGGGGCTCGGTTCCACAAACTTTGAGGTCATGATCTGAGTAGAAATAAAGAGTAGGACACTTAACCCACTGATCCAACCAGGCGCCCCAAATATTAGTTTCTCTTAAATACAGCGTTCTTTTCTCTGGCATTTGTTTCTCTCCTGAAGCAGATATCAAATACCTTGTCAAATTATTCCTCTGGCTTATATTTTGCCTTAGTCACTGAAGTCAATAAGAAACAAGAGGATGTGAAGGAACTGTGTGTAAGGAATTCTAGGAGGCTACTGCATGTGAAGACCCAAAGCGAGATTTCTGAAAGGATGTCTCTAACTCATTATAAATCCCAATATCCCTGGAGTATTGTTGTTGAGATGACTTATTTTAACACACGACTCCATATCCTCTTGCGATCAGTAAGCTCTTAACATGTAGTTGTAGAGTGAATTGAAATGGTCCAGATTATGGATAGATCTTTTTCGGATTATGATGGGGTTTATGTCTGGATAAACACATACCACCCTGAAAATACTGTAAGTCCAAAAGGCATGTAATACACAGAGCCTACTGAACATTACAACTTACATGTGCTCAGGGCCCCTAGAGCAGTCTCCAGTCGGGCAAAATCATCTAAGTCAGTGGATCCCTTGTTGATTCTCAAAATCACGCGGCAGACCAGGAGCCTAGTCTGCCACTGGCCAGCATCACCAGGGAGTAGGTGCTGCATATCGCTGGCCAGGGAAGAGATGACAGTTCACAGTGTGGTTTCTACTGAATTGTAATACTTTCTCACTATAACAGAGTTGAAAAATCCCAAGTCAAAGCATCACCAGTCTGTATACTGTTTTATAAATGGAATTCTTGAGGCACCTGTATACTGTTTTATAAGTAGAATTCTGAGGTGGCTCAGTCTGTTGGGCATCTGACTTTGGTTCAAGTCATGATCTCACATTTCATGAGTTCAAGCCCTGCCTTGGGCTCTGTGCTGGCAGCTCAGAGCCTGGAGCCTGCTTTGGATTCTGTGTCTCCCTTTCTCTCTCTTCCCCTCCCCAATTTGTGGTCTGTCTGTCTGTCTCTTTTTCTCAGAAATAAACATCAAAAAATAAATAAATAAAAATAGAGGTCTAGACCACCTCCTAAATTCAGAACTTCAAGACTCTGAGTCAAAGTCAAATCTTGATACAGTCTTCATTTGAAAAAGTTTGAAAATGGCTTATGTTGGCATCTAAAATTTAAGTCAACTGTACTGTGAAATTCTGAACAGTGAGCACTGAATACACAAAAATAAAACCTGGCAAAGCTCCGCTGTCAGTCCTCACGGCTCCTGTCCGTTTCCAGTTCCTGCTGTCTCTCTGCCTCTCTTGGATTTGCCAAAAACAAAACTGTCACGAAATCCTCAACTGTGACTGTGACACTGGGTCTGGAATAATAACACCAATATTCTACTTTATAAACTCAAATAATCCCCAAACAGCAATTGGGTTCAGAACAGAAATAGACATGGGATATCTGCCTTTTTAACATGACTAGTAATAACTAACCAGTTAAACTATTTAAATAGACTCACAAATACACCTTAGCATGCAGGAGATAAACTGCAGGAGATAAACGCATGTAGCCCAAGTACGAAAAAAAAAGTGCATTAGATAGAGCTTTCAGGAATACCAAATTGTATGCAGACCTTTTTGTTGTTGTAATTTGGATAGATTCCAAGTTTTCTAGAAGAAAGCATCTGCTTACATATTAAGCAATATAGAACAGAAAAACAGGATAACAAATACCAATTTTTTTAAAGAAAAATGTTCAAACTGTTTTAACTGATGAATATACATGAAGATGTCCTATTCAGTTATAGATTTGATTCTGTTTTATAAAAGTTCTTTTGAAATAAGAGAGTCATTGTGAGTTAGTGTTAATGTATACAATACATGCATACCTTGTATATATGCTTTCAAATTTTTATTTTAATCTTTTTTTTTAGTTTTGAAGGTTTTTTGGCAGATCATAGTTCATTGAAAAGTCTGACATCGCTGAGTCCAAAGTTTAATTTTTTGTTTGTTTGTTTGTTTCTGAGAGAGAGAGAGAGAGAGAAAGAGCATGAGCAGGGGAGGGGCAGAGAGAGAGGGAGACACAGAATCCAAAGCAGGCTCCAGGCTCTGAGCTGTCCGCACAGAGCCTTACATGGGGCTCAGACTCACAGAGAGCAAGATCATGACCTGAGCCAAAGTCGGATGCTTAACCGACTGAGCCACCAACCAGAGGTCCATTGAGTCCAAAGTTCAATGGAAAGGTATTTCTGTGCCAGAAGATCCCTACAGCTGGTGAGCGGGAGCATGGAGGAAGGAAATCAATCTCAGATTAACTCAATTTTTATTTCAGCTTTGTGGATTACTTTCAATGCATTATAAATCTATATGCATGTAGAATAACATAAATGTTTTCCCCACAATAAAGTCATTCTCTCTTAGGTAAAATAATTCTACTCATAGAAAACATATGGAACGCAATCTTTCTTAGAGATCTCATTTCTCTTGATAGTCTGCTAAGAACAAATAACAATGCAACATTGAAAATCAATACCTGTAAAGTGTCAACAGATGCATAACACACTAAAAATAAAAATTAATACTATGTGATAGTTAGGTAAAAAGGTAGATAAAAAAAAATACTGAACTTTGGGCGCCTGGATGGCTCGGTCATTTGAGCAACCGACTCTTGATCTCAGCTCAGTTCTTGATCTCAGGGTCATGAGTTCAGTCTCTGCCCGGGGAGGTGGGCTAAATGGGTGATGGGCATTAAGGAGGGCACTTGCTGGAATGACCACTGGGAGTTATATGTAAACGATGAATCACTAAATTTTACTCTTGAAATCATTATTACACTAACTGTTAAGTTACTTGGTTTTAAATGAAACTTTAATTTTTTTTAAATACTGAATTTATACCATTTTTCTAGGGTAATCCTATTGAAATATATGGAAACACAGATTAATTGATACATGTATCTAGACATCAGCTCTTTGAAGTCACTAGACAAAAGCTTTCAAGCAAAAATAAAATACTATTATACTTTTATGAAAATTGGTGAAAAGTCAGGTAATTTAAATTGTTAATAAATTCAAAGCTAAGGAGTTGGGTGGGACTTTCATTGAAATCCATCCAGAAGATATGGATGGAATAAACACTGAGGGCAGCAAAGTGATGGAAAAATACGGAATATGCCTTGTCACACTGAACCGAAGTCTTCTTTTACAGTTTCTATGCTTATTAAACACCTACCGCCTTCACATGTATCAGGATAGCTTTCACCAATATGATCACGGCTTTGTTGTGCGTAAGCATCAGTGCATCTCTTTTAGTAACGCTGTGGAAAAAGAATGGCCAAACCACTGAACTTTTAAATCAGTGGCAATTCCTGATATTATGAGATGGTCATTTAGAGTCAACCTTAAGAACATAAAATATTAAGTCAAAAACATTCGTAAGCATTTATTTGCCTACAAATCTATTTATTCATCCTCCACACCTCCCTCAAGCCTCTGGACAAAACAGTAAAACTCAAACTTAAGATGAAAGATAATTAAAAAACGACTTTTGTTTGCCTACCATATATTTTGAATTGTTAAAATCGTCAACAAAGCAAAGTCATTGCATTTCATGTCCTATTCAAGAGTCAGGACAAGTTGTGGGTCTTTTGGTCCCCGGGGAACGCAAGGGGAGCTTGGCCGGACGTGCAATAACTCAGGTGGCCACTGGATGGCAGCGACAGCTTGCGTCTCTCACACACTCGCCGTGCCCTGGACGCACCGGAGTGCCACAACTCTTTCTCAGGACATCAAAGTGCACAAATGCACCGGGTGCCTCTCCAATGGCTCACATTCCAATCTCTTGCCTTTGGCCCATTCCATCCTAAGGCAACATATAAGTAAGCCTTCCTTCCTTGCAATCACTTTTTACAAACTTCATGATGTTCAACAGAATGCCAAGTTTGCAGAAGGTAGGAAAGAAAAAAAAGGAGGTAAGAGGGAAATACACTTCCAGGAGCAGATTCCCTTCTGCCCCTGAATGGTGCTAAGCTTTCAGAGGACCACACTTTCTAGAATACACTTGTTATTTAATTGCTTTCTGCCATATAAACCAAAATATCCCTGACTTTCTCCAGCATTTTATGTTCTAAATTACTTCTCATCTCACACACACACACACACACACACACACACACACACACACTCCAACTTGCATCCAGGTCTCAAATAATTGTAGTTGGGGCAATTAATTGATGACAGTGTAATTTTCCGGAGCGAATTGGTTTTAAGTTGACAGTGGGGAAAAAATTATTTTGAAAAAAAGTTTTTAGGTCTAGGTAAGCTGACAACATTGTTAGGAAAAAA
Organism: Helogale parvula; assembly: GCA_004023845.1. Lineage (NCBI taxonomy): Eukaryota > Metazoa > Chordata > Mammalia > Carnivora > Herpestidae > Helogale > Helogale parvula. The sequence goes on along the minus strand of PJEM01002877.1, from coordinate 155,146 downwards.
AAATTATAGAGTTAAAATATGCAAACATCTGAATTGTCATCAATTTAAAGATTAATGATAATTATGGAGCTGTTAGATATTATCATAGCTTGACACGATGAATTAATTTGGGGGGTTCCTTGTGGGAGTTTTGTGGGGGGTTATTTTGTTGTTGTTTTTGTTTTAGGGAAGGAGGATTTCAAATGCATTCACCTGAGTAAGGGCCTTCGCTTCTGAATAGCTTTGCTGGGTTATGAGCCTCAGATTACTTTTGAGGTTTAAGATTGGTTGAAGATGATTCGATTAGAGACATTAAAATAAAGAGGGATGGGTTGTTTTATAAATACATTCAATGAACCCATACAGATGCATAGAATTACCTTTATTTCAGAGAACTTATTTATTCCTAGGTATTCCTATTTTTAAATCCTAGGAAACGTGGCCGATCCCATATTGTGGGATAATAAATAAAGCTTAAACATAAAACTGTACAGTTAGCATCTATGAAAGGTATCCATTTATATTAAATGTCTTTAAAAAAAGAATAAACATGTATATTAAAGAAAGTTGTTTAATATACATGTTTATTCTTTTAAGAGTGCTTTTATGCCCCTTTAGTGGAGGCTGAAGTGTTGGAAATACTGTAGGATAGTGATAAGAACAACAGAAAACATCAGCATCAGAATTCTGGAGCCTTTTGTAATATGGATTAAACCTTGCAAGCCCCAGAAAAATAAGAAATTATTAAATACCAAATCTCCAATTAAGTTTTCTTTTAATTTTTCTTAACACAGATATATAAAAGGGCCTTGAGTCTTTATTAAAATAAGGTACTTCTAATTTTGTAGGAAAAAATTTTGTCTAAATGGAGAGATAAATTTTATATAGGTAATGTAAGAATATATTTGCGGAACTGCAAAAACCAAAACTAAAGACAGTTTCTTATGTTTATCTCTTATTTCCTTCCCACAAACACCCCAGTATATCTAGTCCATAGTTAGGAAGCAACTAAAAAAAAAAAAATCAAACACATTTGAGGAAAGAAATGTTTAAGAACCCAGGAAAGACAGGCTTCTATCTTTTCACAGATCTGTCAGATTCTCACATAAAACGATGACACAATTCAGTAGCATTTAAAGGTAATCTAGACAAATTTACTTTGTGCTTTTGGATAGCCAGACTATAAAATAACCAGTTTCTGAAACTTGTTTCTCCTTCATGACACAGCCAGACTGAAATGTAGAGACAAAGAACTTGAAAGGTGCTTTAATCTTCCATTTGTTTTAAAGTTTAAACTCGTACCAACTAAACTTCGTATGAAGTAAGACACATTTGCAGTATTTCACACACATATACAGATAATTCAACTAACATAATTCCCCCTGAGACCAGCATCCATTCCTTTGACTTTATATAATGACTTATCGATCAAAAAAGTTGAATAACACTTTAGTGTTCAGTATTCCACTTTTCATATTTCTTTTTATTATGGAGTCTTATGTTTCAATTTAAATCCTTTAGGGGAAAGTTAGCCAAAGTCTTTTTTTGTAAGAATTTTAAGGAAAGGAAATGGAAAGTAAAATCCTGACAAATTACATATTAGTATCTATTTACCTTACATCTGAGACGTAACTTTAACGTTTGTGAGATAAAAATAGCTCCCGATTCCAGTGGAAAGAAAAAGCAGTGAAATATTATAGCCAAGAATTTCTTCCTCACTTTTGAATACTTGGTTAGGCTCTAGAAGACAAAGGGAGGAAGGGTAATTTGAATTTGAGTGTGTACGCGTGCATTCACACACACTAGAGGGGACCCCAGTCTTCTGGGACCATCTCGTTCAGGGCACGGCTATTTGGTTTCATAGCTTGGTATTGAAAATTGGGAGATGCTGCTATGAAAACATATCTGAGCTTTGCACGAGATGGCATTTCCCCACACCTGTGTGTTTGTCGATTACTACACCTTGATGAATGTCAATTGCATGTAATGTAAGTCATATAGGACTAGAATGTTAAACTTTATGCTAAGTGGGGACTTTGTGGCTCATCTATACAGACCTTCACCTCCCCCCCCCAAAAAGATAGTACAGAACTCTTATATCCTAAGGCCTTAAAAAATAAACACAGTGCTTATCTCACCAGCACAAACACTAAAATTAAAATGTTACGAGAAGATTAGTGTGGTCCCTGAGCAAGGATGTACAGAAATTCATGAAGTGTCTCATATCTTTAAATATGATGTGATTTCCAAAAAAAAGATCTTCTAGTCTGTCACTAGCCTACAAAAGTTTTCAGATAGAAACAAAAGACACTTCTCAAAAGCAGTCACATCTGTGAGTAAATATTTTTTCATCAAATCTATACATTGAGAATATATGCACACGAGAACAGAAACATCCATGAGATAATTAACTTCATCTTATTGTTCCCCGAAATCTGTGATGATGGATAAATGGAAAGATGACTCACAGATCATGTTAGGTCTGAAAGCGAGGGAGGAGGACAAGTTTTTATTAAATGAAAGGTGAACCAAAATTTTTTATTGGAACAAAAAGACAGATGTTAGCCATTTAATAAAATCCTTAGACTTCTGACTCGAAACTATGCTTAAATTCAATATCTTTGCTATAAGAAATTGATAAAGGTATTGAAGTTGTTGTTCGCTTCAGGTTTTGTAATCCTATATGACTTTTCCAAACAACTAAACTTTAAATAATAAATACTTCAGTTTTTCAACTTACTCTGGAAGAGGAGAAAGAGAAAGAAGGTTAACATTCATTGAAGGCGATCTGGTATCTGATGTGAGGCACTTGACATGTATTATTGATTTGGTTTTAGACAGGTTCTTATGCTAATTGAAATAAAAATTAGGATCATCTCGCAATATTTCCAAATTGCTGTTGAAATATTGGGAACTGTTCAAATTAGAAATCAATTATTAGGGACTGAATATTTTATAAAACAAAAATATATTTTGTTTTCTGGATAAAAAAAGAGTGCAGGTTACATTTGCCCCAGTCTTGTTCTCCTGGACTCGGCGTGTGTTGTCAGCAAGATCAAGGGAATTATGCCAGACAATGTTTTAGAAAAGTTCTTTAAGAACAGAGAAGAAAGTAGGAGTTTGGATTGGTAAAAATTGTACGCCGTGTTTTATATATTTAATTATTAAATATGTAAGAGGTCAAAGTAAGAGTTTAAATCCTGATGGGAGTAAGTGATAAAAGGCGCACACTTGACAGTATTTCACAGATGGCTATTCTGGTCATGCCCGTGGATCTTTGAGCCTGTCCCCACCTTCCCCAGTCTCCATGGTCCTTTAGGCATTGCCACAGGGAAATTCTCAGTCCACTTAAATGTACAGATTCCAGAAGTGCCTGTTCTTACCTTGCTTCTTAATACTTATTTCACTTGGTTAATATTTGTTCTCAGCTATTTCCTCGTTCCCCGGGTTGAGTCAAGTCTTCCCAAAGGTTCCCTTTCTCTAGAGGTCTCCAAACTGCATAACTAAAAATGCTTTTAACTAAGCTCCTTAAAAAGTTTGCAGAAATCCTGTCATGATTAAGAGCCGTCAACAACTTGGGCATGGGCACGGGTTGGTAGACAAGACCCGCCAAATGGAAGGCCAGGCTCCTGGCTCCATTTTCTCGTGTCGCTTGTAAGCTGATCCTCGCTGATCCAACGCTGAGATGCCAGGCAGCACATCAACCATTTGAGGCAACGGACTGGGCCGCCAGGGGTGGTGACAGAGGGGTAGCTGCCAGGCCAGGTGTTGTGTGACTAGAGGAAAGTCACACAATGTACGCCTGTTTTCCTCCAGTCAGGGTTCTTATGCGTGGATCAATTATCTGAGGCTAAAATGCCAACAAAATAATAATAAAAACCAGAATCGCAGACACTAACTTGCAGAGAAATTTCTAGACTTTCTCTAAGTAGAAAGGACCCGATTTAAAGTCGTGTGTGTGTGTGTGTGTGTGTGTGACTTAAGGACTTTAAATGGACAATTTCACTAATTTTTTTGTTTGTTTAATGGACAATTTCAGATTCTGTATTACAAACATAGAAGCAGGATTTTTTTCAATAAAATAGGGATAGTAGGGGCACCTAGGTGGCTCAGTCATTTAGACATCCAGCTTGGGTTCGAGCCCCACGTCAGGCTCCGTGCTGACCGCTGGGAGCCTGGAGCCTGCTTCAGATTCTGTGTCTCTCTCTCTCTCTTCTCTGCCATCCCCTGCTCATGCCCGCTTGCTCTCTCTCTCTCTCTCTCTCTCTAAAAATAAATAAAACATTTAAAAATATTTTTTAAAGATTTAAGAAAAATAATGAGAGAGTATCCGAAAAAGCCATATGGGATCTTTCAAGAACTAAATCGTGTGGAATGCAGAGTTCCTCTGAGGGATTCTGCGTATGCAGTTGGGGCCACAGCCTCTTTTCCTCCGGGAGAGCACTTTATTGGTGGACCTTGCGATGGATGTTTACAAATCCGCCTCAGAGTACAGTTATTTATGTGCTGTGCATGTCCTACATTTCCATACCCGTCCACCAAACCCCTGTAAAAACTTTCTTGGCTTAAAGTGTCTGTTTGTTTTCAGGATTATATTTCTTCGTTTCTAACACAGTTTCTTATATACATATATTCAGCATGCAACAAGTATTTACTGAGTGCTTATGTTACGCCAGTCACTATGCTTAGCCCAGGGGAGATGGGAAAGAACAACTCAGGAAAAACGTTTTCTCACATTGCATGTAAAATACCTGGAAAAGTGTTTTACAAGGGAGCAAGCTTTCAGATTTTGTACTTAGACCTGAGTTCGAATCCTGCTTCAAATCCTTTGAGTTATGTGGTCATGTCACGTCATTATTTCTGTTTCTGTTAATTCATTAGTAGAAAGATGGGTAACACTTACCGAGGAGTCTTATTGCAAATACCAATTCACCTTATTAAAGTAAACCTCTTAATGTGGTGTTGGAACATAGAAACCATACAGTATAAGGAAGTTATATATTGTTTAATGTCTGTTAAATTGTGTCATTTTTTTCTGTAATGCAGTTGAAACACTGTGTTTAGGCAGAGATGATACAGAGCTATTGGGTAAAATATTTATGGCATATCATTGTTTTATTAATGGAAATTATACCACATATCTACTTACTGATTCTGGTAAGACAAACGTTTATGGGTTTCTTCTGAGGAACATTTCAGTGTTGAATTTTGCACTCTGTGAATTTTGCTTTTTATGCCTAACAGCTCAGTGACTCCTCCAGAAGCAGAAATATTGTGATTTGTATTTTGGATTTTCTAAAGCATTTTATACATTTTAAGACTTGCTTTACTTTAATTTGTATTAATTTTAAGTGTTAGGTAAGGATCTAATTTATGAGCTATTTTCCAAGAAACTAACTATTCTAAAGTCATTTGATGACTATGGCATTTGCTCATATAAAGTTCATCATACATTCATGATCATACACTAAAGTGTGTATCTACTAGAAATAAAAATTACATTGTATTTATATTATTCTTGGTATTACTTATGTTAATACATGTTGTTAGTATATATACAGACTTAATACTTCATTGTGAGTATCTGTGGCTTTTTCCTGTTAATATTAAGCAAATACACTTTAAATTAATAGCACTATATAACAGTAATTTCTGATTCAAATACCTCATTCTTTAATTTCATATTATTCATCTTTACCCTGTTTATGTGTATTTTTAAGTCAAAATTTCAAGGAATGTGTCCATGTGCAGTTTATGTTTTGAACTCTGCATAAACATGGAAGGCATCCTGGATCCCAGCAAATTAACTGCTCTGTGCTTGGTCAAAACATTTTTGGACCACAGTATTTTTCTCTCAAAACTTTGTTCTCCTTGTTACATTATATCCTGGCAGTCTGAGTTAAACAGAATCTGAAACCTCTGTGACTTCTTTTACGTTTTGCCCAAATAGTTGTGGAATTTTTCATTTAATCTTGAAATTCAAAAACTTTGCCAAGTTTATTCTAAGTCACTTCATCTGTGCTTGTGTGGGGAGAGGTATTTAGGGCCCCCTTTGTCTTGTATACACAGGTAATGTCTTTCTGGTGTTTCGTTTTATTTGTACTAAATCCCTGGAAAGGGTTCTCTGAGCGGTCAGCTCAGGGCTGGATGCGGGGCTCCAATGCACAACGCTTAACCAACTGAGCCACCCAGGTGCCCCGGAAGTCTTGTCTTTTAAAGAATAGTTGTTTACTTCATTTGTCTTAGTTCATTCCCAATCAATGAATTAGTAATATATTTTATTTTTGTTCTTTCCTCTATAGGACCCATCAGTGTTATTTTTCTTTATGTTTTGAAAGCTGTCACCTTCATTAGTAATTTCCTTCTCTACAAGGTCAGTTCTGTTCTTTACTACAGCTGAAGGCAACTTTAATTTTTCCATCGTGATCTCATCTTGTCTCATACTCTTTTTGTAACTTTGCCAGCAACATTTATATTTCAACATTTGCCCTTTACTCTCATTTTCTCCCACTTTATATTTACTTGACATATTTATGACAAATATTCTTTCTTGAGTAAAAACTGTTTTCAACGGCTCGAGGCCAGTGTTGGAGGTGGTGTTGTAGTCTTTAATGACGTAAAGTCTTTCCAACTGTTGACATTTACAAAGGGCGTTATTCCCTTGGATGGATATTGCTTTCTATGTTAGTGTTTTCAGAATCTCATAATTAGTTTATCTGCTCTCTCTGGCGAGATGTATCTGTTCCCATCAAATCCCAGGGTCATTCAAACATTTAAATGGCTTGGTTCCACAAAAGTTATGGCGGAATACTACTCTGTGTCTCTTGTCCCTCATTCTAAATGTTAGCAGATAAGTTAGTTCCTACGAAATTTCAAGTATTCTGTAAATTCTTGGAATAGATTATTTTCAGGATTTTGCAATAGTTTTCTAAGTCCTGCTGCCTCCTTTATATCTGAGGGCACAGTGTTCCTTGAGCTCATCAATTTTCAGTCCTGTACAAGGGAAGGTCAGAGACTTTTACACAGTGGAGACAGATAATCAAGGTCGGGAGAAGGCGGTCCTGACGATGCTGAAATGGGAACTGAGAGTTGAGAGAATCCTCAGACCTTCGCACCTTGGATGCAGCCTTTGCTGGATGCTATTTTTGTGGATAAGATCTTCCTTTATTTATTAGAGCATTCTTACTTCAAATATTAAGATATAGACTAGCTTCTAATCATTTATTAATCAGCCTCTATAATCTTTCAGCCCTTAGATTTAAAAATATTTTATCAGTGTTGGTTTTATTTGCTGTAGCGATCTATTTTTCTGTATTTTCGTGGGTATACAAAACGTCTGGCACAAGTAGGTGCCTATGGTCAGAAAGTCACACCATTACTTTCTACGACGAATTTCAGAGTCTTTAGTAATTGTTGGTAGTGCTCTTTACTGCCTGTTGATACATTTGCTTTCACGATTAAGATTTATCCTGATATTAAAAACTCAAATAATGTAAAATTTCATGCCATCTCCCTCTAGAATATTTCACATGAGCTGAATAGCTGATGAGATGCCTTTAAAAAAACGGTGAAAATAATTTTTCTTGAACTTTGGAGAAGTGTAACTTGAAAGAAAAGTAGACTTTTGTTTTAAAATTCATATTTTTATGATTATGGAACAAATTTTGTGCAACTATATAGAAAAATATGAAATTCCAATTTAGAATTCCATCATGAAACTACACCATTCTAATTTCTCCATGCCACGGTTTGTTAATATTCCACAAAGTCCCAGGATGCAACTATAAGACTGCATTCAAATCTATGAACATGAGGCAGTCATGCTCAGCAGAGTATAACAATAATTATAATAGAGATTAAATAAAAATAATTAGAAAAAGTTCATCTAGTTTTGATGTATTAATTATTCTGACCCTGTTCTATTCAGAGTCTAATTATCTGGTTCAGTGAAAATGCCAAGATTTCTACGACTCATAAAAATTACATTCAAGTAATTATGTCAGCAAACTAAACAGTATTCATTTACCATGCCTTTTTATGCACACATTTGAATATGCTTTTTTAACTGTTTTTGCTCTTTGTTCCTATTCACGGGAAATAATACCTGTAGAGAAATTTGAAAGTCGGTGGCACTCCGAGCGTAATGTGGAATTCTTGCCGATACTCTTCTTTTGTAAGACTGCTGTAAGTCTCATAGAACCTTTGTTTAAAAAACATGAATTAAAGTTCACTCTTCAGTCGTTTCAAAGAAATCTTTAAAACCTGTAGCTGTAGTTAAAAAAAAAGTTTCAAGCAGTAATACAAAGCATCTCTTCAAAAGTTCCTTACCTTGGGTGGCTCCGAAGCTGGCTCCAGTGGGTCTCCATAGTTATTTCTGGGACCGTATTTCCTTCAGAGACCTATTATGGCATCCTATTAAAAAGTCTGGATGTAGAAAAAATTATATGTGTATATAACATCTCAGACTCGTCAGTAAAGTGATAATGTAGCTAAAGATTTCCAATCACTCAGCACTTTTAAACAGCAAGAATTTTTTTTACATTATTATAACATAATTAGGAATTTCTTACTGCAGACAGGTAACTTCATGTGACAAAGACACAGAGTTGCACCGGTGAGGAATTCAGTATCTATCACATCCATTATAATCTCTTCTACTATGTTTAGTAAAACATTTGATGGACATGTTAAGCAAAAATTTGTTGCCTGACATATTCAGATTATTGCTTTACTACTGTTTTATTCTTCGTGTGGACAGACAGACACCTACAGTTGAAAATGTAACTTTGAATTATATTCATATTGGGAAGACTATATCAACAGTTGAGGTTTGAACTCTTTCCTTGGTGTTCTAGTAATAAAACATATCTATACAAACAAAGATGTATATAGTTAAAACCCATTTGTTGAAAGGGGAAATATGTCTTCCTTGGTTCCTGGTTTATCTTTCAAGCACTACAAACTAGTTGCAAACTTTATCCAAGATTGGGAGGGGCGGAAGAATCAAGATGTGCCTTTGAAATGGATGGAGTTGAAATGAGACAAATACCTTAGAGAAAATTTCCATAAAATGCACCCACAGCCAAAGCAAGCAGGCAAATCTCTATCCTGGCTGTCTTAGCTCTGTATTCGTTAAACAAATCTCCCACAGATAAAACTGAAGGGCCGCTGGTGGTGGAGCTGGTGGTGAAGACACGTGGTCCCAATGACACAATTCATACCCATAGAAATGACCCTGCGAGGAACTCTGCGGTAGAACTTTTCCTTAGTCTCCGCTTCTGAGCATACATTGAGATGTTTGTGAAAACATAATGAAATGTCCCGAGAAACACTACACTCCACAGAGAAAATATCTTTCTTGGAATTTGTCAGCTGCATTTGGTTCCGTAACACTCCTCGGCATATCAGTTGGAAATCAAACGGTAATATTTTATAAGTAGCAGTCTGCATCCAGAACGAGAGCCTAACTTTTTTCACACCTGTACAGAGCATGTCATTTCCCCCCAATCCTAAAATAATGAAGTGTGAGGAATGCTAATTTTTGTGTGTTTTGATATAGAACGTCTCATTTTGGCACCTGTTAAGCCATCCCCTTGAGCATGCACAGTGGTCTTATTTCCTATTGCTGAGCTATAGAAAAGAAGATACTAGCAGGAACACAACACTCGTAATTCACCTTCTAAATACATGGCCTTAACAGGCAAGTCTGTGAAGAGGGTTTGACAATGGCTTCAGTGGAGGGACAGCTCATCTCGCCTGGTTTGGGTAAATAATCTTGTCACATACCGTGTCTTCTGTACCCCACCAGGACGAACAAAATCCCCCCAGATTGTCTTTAGGGCACTCGCCCCTGCACCCCAATCGGCTGCTCCCCATGTGGGATATCTCAGAGCCATTTCTACTGGGAGGAGGCCCCTGGACACCCCCCACTCCACTGAATTTGTCAGTTGTGTTCCCATCCTATCAGTGATTCGCTGCCCCCATGGAACCTGACCTAAAGGATAGAACCTTTCTCAGGCACCTGCTTAAACCTGGGTTCTAGATGCATCCTTCTGACCCCCTTTTCTTCACTCTTGGTGAAACTCTGTTATTTTGTGGTGAGAGGCATTGTTATCACAGTCCCTGTAGTAATTAGGACTTCTGAGTCAGACTACTTGCTTTCAAACCTTTTCCTGAACAACTCAATGATCTTGTGCATATTATTGAACTCCTACTGTCTGTAATGTGGGAAAACCAGGGCTCCTATCTGATAGGTTGTTCGAGATTAAATAAGTAAATACATGTGAAGCTTTAGAAAAGTGCTTGGCAAATAGTTGGCACTGTGTAACTCTTGGCTATAACATGACAACACTATCTCACATCAAGAGGGTACCGTTACTGGTTATTGTCATTCCCGGCCTGGTGATTTATCTGGCAAACTGTGCCCTAACTGATGGCTCGGCTCTTGGTTCTCGAACAAATAATTTAGAAGGCCACATTTTTTTTTCTCTCTCAAATGTGTGGTGTTTGCAGATGAAAAGCATTTTGGATTTCAGACCATTATCCTTATTACATGTTTTAAACCTTATTGGGATGTTCAATGGGATGTTTGTGTCAGGCTTTGCCCACCCTTTTTCCAAGGCAGGGGGTGGCATTGGATCAAATCTGAAAGGCATCTAGTCAGTACAAAGAAATATGCAAACCAAAAATAATCCCAGTTTAAAAATTATAATTTATAGGGGCTCCTGGGTGGCTCAGTTGATTAAAAGTCCGACTTTGGCTCAGATCATGATCTCATGGTTCATGGGTTTGTGCCCTGCATCGAGCTCTGTGCTGACAGCTGAAAGCCTGGAACCTGCTTCGGATTCTGTGTCTCCCCCTCTCTCTGCTTCTCCACTGTTCATGTTCTGTCTGCCTTTCTCTCAAAAATAAATAAATATTTTAAAATTTTTAATTAAAAATAAATATTATACTTTTTATTGTAAATTTGTCCACTGTAGAAGTTTGATGACAAAGAAAAGGGAATTTTTATAGCTTACCAATAAAGCAGGAACTTCCCTTTTCTAAAATCTGTCAACCTGAATTGTGTAGATATTTTAGAGGCTTTCTCTTGCAAGATTTCTATCAATCTTGCTCCTTTATAGAATAGATGTTTTCATCATCAAGCAGAGAATGAAAGTAATATTCAGAAAAGAGAGAGAAATGTCTGCCACGTCAGAGAACTAGTAAGTGAATAGTAAGTAACAACATCAAGATTTGAATTCGTGGTTTCTAACCAAATGCCTGTCCAAGGATAAATGGATCAAAAACCATGTGGTATATATACACAATGGAATATCATTCAACTATGAGAAAGAGGATAAATATTCTGTCATTTGGGACAACAGGTATGGACCTCAAGCACTTAATGCCAGGTGAATTAAGTCAGACAGAGAAAGACACATACTGCATGATGGTGCTTATATGTTGAATCCTGGAAAAAACAAAAACAAAACAGTAGCACAGTGGTTACCAGGGAATGAGAGGGGGTAAGACTGGTGACTACAGACTCGTAGTGAGTATGAAATAAGCTGAGGTCTAATGCACATTATATTGAATCTGGACAGTAATTCCATACTGTAAATATGGAATGCAGAAAAAAACCCCATTACAACAGCAGCCATATTACAATATATAAACGTTATCAAACTAACATAGTGTACCCCTCAAATTGACACAGTGTCACCTGCCCAAGTTATCAAATAAAAACACTTGTGTTTTCCAATGCTCACCGATATTTCCTATACCATAACCATGCACTATTTACCTTCTATTCAGTGTCTGTCTTCCATCCATGCATTCTTCGTCTGGTCGTCAAATGCCCACATCTATGTATTTTAGAATTTTGAAACTTAGTCAAGGAATGCACCATACTGCCATTCTGATGCTTTCTCTTTGTCTTTCATGATATAAAGAACTTATAAGTTTGGTTCTTTAATAGTTGGAATCATATCACATAAGGCCCTTTTCTTCTAGCCCTTATAAGAATGGGAGTCAAAAAGTTTTTGTTGAGATGATGTACTATGGCCACAGGGAGGTGATTTTGGTGTCAGAATGGATTTGCTGTCCCAAGATTTAGAATGTGGAAGCTCGACAGACCTCGGTAGCTGTTGACTTATTTGCTTTGACTGTGTTGGCTTCAGTCCGGAGGGTGCCCATGGCATGATTCATGTGCATCCACATGCATACAGATTCCTAAAGATGTGTGCTCCAAGGGCAACTCAAAATGATAATGGGGAAGAAATAAAAAGTAGCATGTAAAAACTCTGAAATAATTATCTGTTTTAAGTTTTTATTTATTTATTGAGAGAGACAGAGAGAGAGAGAGTGAAAGAGGGGCAGAGAGAGAGGGAGACAGAGAATCCCAAGTAGATTCTGTGTTGTCAGCACAGACCCCAGTGTTGGGCTCGAACCCATGAACTGTGAAATCATGACCTGAGGCAAAGTCAGACACTTAACCAACTGATCCATCCAGGCACCCCTGAACATCATTATTTTTAAGGCAGTTTTTTAAAAAAATTAAAGGCCAAACATTTCCAGAATAAGAAGCCACATTAAAACTTTGCATAGAAAAATTAACTTGAATCTGTATCTAAGCCTTACATAAGTTTTAATAATTTCTATAAAGGATGGCAAAAGTAAACCAAGATAGAAGTATAACTAACAATAACACATGCTTTTATCCCAAAATAATCAGTAAGAGTAGATTAATTTAAACTTTTACAGATCACGGTTTTAACATAAAGGTGACCATCTGACTCATCTAGAAAGTGGTAATTCACTTTGCTCAGCTTTCTGGCAAATAAGGGTTGGAGAAAACCTAAACTACTTTGTATAAGAAGAACAGCTTAAAAACTGGGATATTTCCAATTTATACAGAGTAACAAGTATCAGCAACAGTAGAAAGAAGGTAATAGTAGAGGTGGAATTTGTATCTATGAAGAGAACACTATAACATTTTATTACTAGAATATTCTATTCCTAAATTTCTAGAGGCACAGACTATCTCATCTTTGAAAACCTCTGGCGAGTATACTTCATATATGATTAAATACATATATTCAGAGTCATACTTCTATTGTGCTTAGGATGTATCTTTTCCTTTCGGGATGATGAAAGATCTCTCTTGAGAAAAAATGAAAAGATACAGCAGAGGCTCTTTTAGCAAGATTATTAACGGAGAGATTTGGTTCGTGTTCTCATAGTAAATGCTATGTCTTTATCTGGACACATTTAAATTCTAAAGGTAAATGGATATTTGTCAACAAAGAAATACAGAATTTTAAATTTGTTGACGTGTTGGGAGCAACAAAATAACAAAGAATAAAGGTATCTGAAGTTAAAAAAAAAATGCTGGATTTACTCATTGAAGCAACTGAGACTTTAAATTTCCAGAGCATCTTATGAAATTTTAGACTTTCAAGTTTCTATAGATCTTAGATCCCACACCTGAAAATATTAATGTAGGTACCAGATGGCATTTATGTTCCCTTCATGCTTTTTATTATAAAGTATATTATATTAATGTTTTGGACACATCTTTAAAACCATATGTTAATAATTCTCAGTGAAGAGAGAGCAATGTCACTCTATTATGATATATGAAATTTGTAAGCTAGTTTAGGCAACATGATCCTGTCTTATCTTCCAAAGAGATACTATTTGATTCCGTAAAATGCTGTATCATCTTAAAATATTTTTGTGCATATTTCATTTATGAGCAGATTTTTTTTCCAGTAATGTGTAGCGGTTGGATGAGCCACAGATATCAATTTTTCTCTGAATATAATCTCTAATTACGTCTTACTTTCAGTTTAACCCTAATGAGGGAAATATTGAGACGCCTGGGTGGCTCAGTCAGTTAAGCATCTGGCTTCGGCTCAGGTCAGGATCTCATGGTTCGTGGGTTCGAGCCCTGCATCAGGCTCTGTGCTGACAGCTAGCTCAGAGCCTGGAGGCTGCTTCACACTCTGTGTCTCCCTCTCTCTGACCCTCTCCTGTTCCCACTGTCTCTCCCTGTCTCTCAAAAATAAATAAAAGAACATAAAAAAAATTTTTAAATGAGGGAAATATTAACTTAGAAAGCTGGGGACTAATCATAAAGTAGAAATTAATGTTTGAATGCATTTTGAGGTTTTAGATCTTTTTCAGCTGGGAAAAAATAGACAATGTCTTATAACTTAACTAGGCCTCTTGTCACATGAGGTGCCTTAACTGCTTGAGGAAATTAGCTCAGTGTATTAACTTAGTGATCCTTGGCTTTTATCTGTTAGAAAAGTTGTGTACCTGGAATACCAACAAATACCTAATACCTGTAGTACTTGAAGTATTTAAAGTCTAACATCCTTCTCTTACTCTGAAATGATTTCATCTTGTACATATATGAAAGGAAATGCAATTATGTATTCCCTTTGGTCTACTTTTTTAAATATTAAAAATGTTAAAGGCACAGAAAACTTAAGTATTAAGTGCTGGCACACACCCAAGCACACATCTGTCAGATTTAACAAATGGAAACATTTCAGCATATTTTTTAATTTCTTGTTTTCTCTGCAAATCAAATAGAAAAAAATTTGACTTTAGCATTGTCATCCTCCTAGTCAGACTCCGTCCTCCGAGATACAACCATGATAGAAGTGGATGTTTTCTCTTCCCTATCTACGTTCTTAAACTTTTGCTTCATAGGCATGCATAACCTGTATATTGTACTCTATTTCCTTTTTTTCTTAGTTTATTTATTTATTTTGAGAAAGAGAGAGAGCATGAGTAGAGGAGGGGCAGAGAGAGAGGGAGAGAGAGAATTCCAAGCAGGGTCTGCACTGTCAGTGCAGAACCTGATGTGGGGCTCAGTCTCATGAGCCAGGAGATCATGACCTGAGCTAAAACCAAGAGTTAGATGCTTAACCAACTGAGCCACCCAGGCACCCGGGTATTTTGATTTCTTTTTTTTTTATGTTTCTTTATTTTTGAGACATAGAGAGACAGAGCATGAGCAGGGGAGCAGCAGAGAGAGAGGGAGACACAGAATCCAAAGCTGTCAGCACGGAGACCAACGTGGGGTTCTAACCCACAAACTGCGAGATCATGACCTGAGCCAAAGTCGGATGCTTAACCGACTGAGCCACCCAGGCACCTCTTTTGATTTCTTAAAATATTAACACAAAGGATGCCATAGTGTATGGAAGTTTTCATAACTTGCTTTATATTCTACATAATATTCTGGAATGTATACAGGTCACTTAATGTACGCACAACTTCTTACTTTTAACTGATTTATTACATTATAAGGATATAATAATTCTTTATTCCTTCCCCTATTGAGGTAACTTGATTTTTGTCTCTGTCGTTTTTCTTTTTTTTTTTTAATATTTTAATGTTTATTCATTTTTGAGAGACAGAGAGACAGCGTGTGAGTGGGGTAGGGGCAGAGAGAGGGAGACACAGAATCTGAAGCAGGTGCCAGGCTCTGAGCTGTCCGCACAGTGCCTGATGAGGGACTCGAACTCACTGCCTGTGAGATCATGACCTGAGCTGAAGTCAGACGCTCAACCGACTGAGCCACCCAGGAGCCTCTCTACGTAGTTTTGCTTGACTATAAACAATTCTCGGTAGACCTCCTAGCACATTCCTCATTGTGCGCATATGAGCATTGTGTCCATGCAGAGAGTTTTTAAGGTTAGGGACTTGGTGACAAAATTTCTGAGTGCTACAGTACCACTTTTGTTTTTATTGGATATTGCCAAATTTGTTTCCAAAGTGGTCAACTAATTTCCATTCCCATTAGCAGTATATGAGAGATCCACTTGATGTTATCAAACTTTACTTGTCTATCTATCTGCCATCTATTTACCCATGTATAAATGATGTTTTATTCTTTTGTTAATTTATATTTTCAGAAAAGTAAGTTTAAACATATATTCATATATTGGCCATTGGTTCCCTTCTCTGAATTTGGATGCATTGAGCAGGAGATATTGAGTATAGTTGTACGAGAGTGAGGAAGCAAGCCATGAAGATATCTCGAGAACTTGCACAGGCAGGGAGGAAAATATATACAAATGTCTTCACGGAGAGTATCTGGAAAGAGAAATCAGTGTAACCAGAGAGCAATGAGCAGGTGAATTCATAGGTAAGAGATGAAAGGCAGTGTACATTGGGAAAAGCTTTGTAGGCAATTGTAATTATTTTGGCTTTTATTTGAGTAAAATGGGAAGTCATTAGATGATTTTGAGTAAAACAGTGGCATGAATAATTTATTTTTACCAAGATCACTCTGGTCAGACAGTGATAAAGAGCAGAAGCAAGGGAGCTAGTGAGGGGGATATCACAGAGAGTTAGGCAAGAGATAATAGTAGGTTGGATGAGGTGACAGAAGTGGTAAGAATTTGGATATATTTTAAGATAGACTCCCAAAATATGTAGATACGTGAGATTTGTCTCTAAGTGAAAAGGGTGAGTCCAGAATGGTTCAAGCTATTTGGGTTGAGAAATAGCAAGAATGGAGTTTCTATGTACTGATATGCTTCCTGAATGCTAGGCATTTCAAAGAATTTTAATATGTCAACCCAAAGAGATATGGTTGTAGTTGGTTAAATGTTTGTAGTGGAATCAGAAAACATCTGAGCTTTGAGTAGAGATATGAAATGAGAACTCCAAAGGAAGAACCAACAGTTTCGAGGAAGTTTCTGTATTTGGCAGTGGGACATCACCCACCTGCCCCCAAGAACTATTAGGAAAATGGGCGGGGGGAGGCTTATGTAGAAAACGTGTTTGAAGTCACTGGAGAGCAGCTAAGGAAATGAAGACTTGAGGGGCCTAGATTCCAAATGGTGGTGACCCCATTCCCAGTACTCATGGTTCTTTCAAGACATTTTCTGTTTCCAGAGTAAACGCTGGCACTTGGAGAAACTGTGACAAAGTCATAAAGAGGGAGACAGGCTGAGAAGAACATCCAACAGCTTGTTTCTGTAGGAATAAATGTTTGAGTTTCAGGACAAGACAGAGGAGTGTCATAAACACTGCAGGCATCAAGTTGGACTGCGTGGTGCTCCTCCAAAGGATGAAGGGATGAAATGGAAGTAGAATAGCTCTTAGAAGGATTGAAGCCCTTCTTTATTTTTTTTTCCTAGAAATGTTTTATTTTATTTTTTGTAACTTTATTTTTTTATTTTTTTTAGAATATAACACTATTTTTTAACATATGCAATTATTTTCCATCATTTACAATACAGTAGTTACAATGACACTCCAAATGGATAAGCAAAGTAAAAAATCAGAACCCCAACTTCTGTTTCATGTAATTAGACTTATACAGAAATTAGAAGGTTAAGTACCAACTAGTTAATCACCTAGTTTCACAGCTATCTGAAGTGGCGATCGTTATTTAGCAGTTTATCTATGATACATTCAAGATAAATGATACAATTTATTACTTGCCCATAAGCTACAACACAGCCTGCTTAATACCTTTCCTTAAATTCCACCTCTATACTACAGTATACTTGAGGTCCATGCAGAAAAGTAGCTACCTTTTATATAGAAGCCCTTCTTTAAATCACCTTAATCTCTACTAGACTAAGTTGATTTGGGATGGCTAGTGCCCCAGGTCTATCTGCAGAAAGTAAAGGTAAATCCACTCTAGGAGAAAGTAATGTAATCCAAGGTCTCACGTACTCTCTCTCAAGTTTAACATATAATGGCCAATATTCACCTAAAAATAATAAGGCATAAAAGAAAAACAATACCTGAATGAGAGCAGAGATAAGAGACAGAAGAAACAAATACATATCATGTAATAGACTTATCAGATGCAGACAGTGAAATGACAGGGATTAATAGGTTTAAGAACTTAAGTGATGAGACAGGGGATTTAATTAACTATTAAAAGTTAGCAAATAGAAATTCTAGAACTGAGAAATCAATAACTGGCATGAACCTAACAATAGAAGAGTCTGAGCTGTTAAATATGTATCCAGATTGAAGCATAATAAAGCCAGGAAATATTTAAAAAATTAGAAAAAGGCAAGACAAGGGGACATGACAAAAAATGTAAATGGGCTACTAGACGAACAACTGGAGGCGTAAGAAGAAAGGAGGAAGAAAACCGGATGGGGAAACATTTGAATTGTATGAATTTAAAATTGTAATGGATTTTCTAAAATCGACAAAAGATATTAACAGATAAACTTGAAAGTTGGAATATGTCAGGGTGCCTGGGTAGCTCAGTGGGTTAAGTGTCCAACTTCAGCCCAGGTCATTATTTCACAGTTCATGAGTTCAAGCCTGATGTCGGGCTCGGTGCTGACAGCTCAGATCCTGGAGCCTAGTTCAGATTCTGTGTCTTTTTCTCTCTCTGTCCCTCACCTGCTCGTCCTCTCCCTCCCTCTCTCTCTCTCTCTCTCTCTCTCAAAAATAAACATAAGGAAGAAATTTGGAATATATCAAGCAGGTTTAAAGAATAACACATTTAGATGCATTATAATAAAATTTATCTTTACTAGCACAAATTTAAAAACAATTAAAAGCAGCCAAAAAATTTTTTTTTTTATTTTTACTTCAAATGAGGAACAATAGAATTGAGGGCTAATTTTCTTTTTTTTTTTAATTTTTTAAATGTTTTATTTATTTTTGATACAGAGAGAGACAGAGCATGAGAGGGGGAGGGGCAGAGAGAGAAGGAGACACAGAGCCGAAAGCAGGCTCCAGGCTCTGAGCTGTCAGCACAGAGCCTGACGCAGGGCTCGAACCCATGAATATGAGATCTGACCTGAGCTGAAACCGGAGGCCTAACCGACTGAGCCACTCAGGCGCCCTAAGGGCTGATTTTCAATCAAATTAATAAAACAGGCAATGAACTGAATCATTTCCCTGAAATGAAGGGAAAATATAATTCCCAACCTAGAATTCTATATCTAGAAAAAGTGTCTTGCCAAAAATAAATACTTTTTCAGACAAACAAAAACTGAGAGAATTTGTCACCAGCAGATCTGTGCTAAAGAAGACTGTTTAGGTAGAAAGGAAAATAACTAAGTAAAAAAGTCCAAAGATGCAGAGAAGAATGAACAAAATGTGGTATAAGAATGTGAGTACAGCTAACGCATGATAATGCTGTAAAACAAGAACTGTATTATATTGTGTAAATGTAGTATATTTAGTGGAAACCAAAATATAAGAACACCAAAGCAGAAACAATACACTAATGGAATTAGTGTTTTAAGGGTCTTGAAATATGTGAAAATTAGTAAAAATGCAAGTTGACGTAGACCTGAGTAGATCACAAATGTGCATTTTAATATCTAGGATCTCTACTAATACATTTGTGAGACAGATAAAACTAATTAATTATGAGATAGAAAAGTGGAGTAGCAAAAAACTAATTAATTGAACAAAAATAAAAAAAGTTAGGGAAAACAACAAAATAAAAGGAAAATAGAAAATGGTAATAAAACAGATACAAAGTTAAATATGTAAAGAATTAAATTAAATGTAATAAACTAAACATTATAATTAAATGGCAAAGATTGGGGTCCCTAGATGGCCCAGTTGGTTAAGCTTCTGACTCTTGATTTTGCTCTGGTCACAATCTCATGGTTTGGAAGATCCAGCCCCATGTGAGGCTCTGCAGTGACAGTGTGGAGCCTGCTTGGGACTCTGTCTTCCTCTCTCTCTGCCTCTCTTCTGCTCATGTTCTCTCTCTTTCTCTAATAAATAAATAATTAAATAAATAAACTTAAAAAATAATGGCAAAGATTTTTGGGCTGGCTTTACAAAAATAAAATTACTGCTTATAAGAGACAAATATAAATTACCAGGATGCACTGAAGTTAAAAATAAAGGACAAAAATACACACAATAAAAATAAAAGCCAGAAGGAATTTAGTTTAGCGATACTAATATCAGATAAGTAGGCTGTAAACCAAAAACCATTACTGGAGACAGAGAGGCACTTTATAGTCATAATTACTATTACATTAAAAATTATGTTTCAAAAGGAACATTTGACAACTTATAATTTATATACATTAATCACACAGCCTCAAAACATGTAAAGCAAAACTAAAATTTTTAAAAGAAATTAACAAATGCACCAGCTATTTAGTTGAGAATTTCTAGTTGTGGACAGATATTGAATTTGGTCAAATACTTTTAAATTTTATTAAAATGATAGTATATCTTTTCTTCATCCTGTGCTTATGATAAATTAGGTTTATTTATGGTTATTTGCATAAATTTGCATTCCTGGGATAAACCCACCTTGCTGTATGTTCATGTCATATTATTGTTTTTTGGGTTTTGTTTCTGTTTTTACATATTCACTGAATTAGATTTGCTAATCTTTCATTAAGAATTTTTAAACTGTATTCATGAACATATGTAATTTTATTTTTCTTATGTTTTATTAGGTTTCATTAATAAGATTTTGCTTATTTCATAAAATGAGTTGGAATAATTATCTGGTAAAAATTTGTATATGATCGGTATAATAATTCCTTAAATGATTTAACCTTAACAGAATTTACCAGCAAAGCTATCTGAGCATAGAGACTTATTTTCTTCACATTTTGTGGCCTCGCTTTTTTCCATAAAATTTAAATTTCTTTAATAGCTACTTCAATGTTTCTACTTATTTTGCATTCGTTGTTAAATAGTATTTCTCATCTAAGATTTAAAATATATTGGCATAAAATTGTGCACTTTTCATTCATGTCTGTTTATTCTTTTTTTTTTTTTTTTTTTGGTTAATTTATTTTTGAGAGAGAGAGACAGACAGAGACAGAGCATGACTGGGGAGGGGCCGAGAGAGGGAGACACAGAATCGATGCAGGCTCCAGGCTCCCAGCTGTCAGCACAGAGCCCCATGCGAGACTCAAATCCACAAACTCTGAGATCATGACCGGAGTCAAAGTCAGACCCTGAAACAACTGTGCCCCAGGTCTGTTTATTCTTGATATGAGAAATTTATATGTTTTCTCTCATTTTCCTCATTAACCTTGTTAGAAGGTTTTTAATTTTACTAATATTTTCCAAATCATCAGTTTTTGCTTTATTATTTTACTCCATTGTTTGTTTTGCATTTCATTGATTCCTTCTCTCTTCTATAAGATTTTTTTCCTTCTGCTTTTTTCATATTGATAATTTTTTTTCTACTCTCTTAGCTTAGAAACTTAGAGTATGGGATTGAAACCTACGTTCTTTTCTACTAGCAACATGTAAAGATGTTAAGTTTTCTTCTTTTTAGTGGTTTTGTTTTTGTTTATTTTTTTTATTTTTTAATTTTTATTTATTTTTTAAATTTTTTAAGTAGTTTATTGTCAAATTAGTTTCCATACAACACCCAGTGCTCTTCCCCACAAGTGCCCTCCTCCCATCACCATCACCTCTTTCCCCCCTTCAACCCGCAGTTCATTTTCAGTATTCAGTAGTCTCTCAAGTTTTGCGTCCCTCTCTCTCCCCAACTCTCCTTCCCTCTTCGCTTCCCCCTGGTCCTCCATTAGGTTTCTCCTGTTCTCCTGTTAGACCTATAAGTGCAAACATATGGTATCTATCCTTCTCTGTCTGACTTATTTCGCTTAGCATGACACCCTCGAGGTCCATCCACTTTGCTACAAATGGCCAGATTTCATTCTTTCTCATTGCCATGTAGTACTCCATTATGTATATATACCACATCTTCTTGATCCATTCATCAGGTGATGGACATTTAGGCTCTTTCCATGTTTTGGCTATTGTTGACAGTGCTTCTATGAACATTGGGGTACATCTGTTTGTTTTAAAGTGTAAGCAGAGAGAGAGAGAGATCATGAGAGAATCCCAGTCAGACTCTGTGCTATCAGAGCACAATGCAGGGCTCAATTTCACATCAGTGAGATCCTGACCTGAGTCAGATGCTTAAATGACTGAGCCACCCAGGTGCCCTCCCCCACCGGCTTTTTAAAGTAGGTTTCACACCCAGCGTGGAGCCCAACACAGGACTTGAACTCATGACCCTGAAATCAAGATCTGAACCGAGATCAAGGGTCAGATGCTTAACCTACTAAGTTATCCAGGCACCCTGTTAATTTTTCTTCTGTGCTCCTCTTAACCTGCGTTCTGCACATTTTGAGGTGGTGTATTTTCGTCATCATTCAGTTCATAACATTTTCTAATTTCACTTGTAATTTCTTCTCTAACTCATGCACTATTTAGAAGCAGTTTATTGTTCTTCCAATATTTGAAGACTTTTTTTTTACATATTTCTTCATTATTGCTTTATTTTTTTAATTAATGTAGAATTAACACACAGTGCTATAGTAGTTTACGGTGTACAATATAATGATTGAACAATTCTAAACATTACTCCCTCCTCATCAAAATATGTACTCTTAATTCCTTTTATCTATTTCACCCATCTCCCCACCCACTTTTCCTCTGGCAGACACCTATTTGTTAACTGTATCTAAGAGTCTGGTTTTTGTTGCTGTTTCTTTTATTCTTTGTTCATTTGTTCTGTTTCCTAAATCCCACATGTGAGTGAAGTTACATGGTGCCTTTCTTTCAGTTTGACTTATTTCACTTAGTATTATACCCTGTAGGTCCATCCAAGTTGTTGCAAATGGCAAGATCTCATTCTTTGTTATGGCTGAGTTGTATGTTGTGTGTGTGTGTGTGTGTGTGTGTGTGTAAAATCTTCTTTGTCCATTCATCTATGGGTGGACACTTCGGTTGGTTCTACTTCTTGGCTATAGTAAATAATACTGAAATAAACATAGGGGTGCATATATCTTTTCAAATTAATATCTTTATTTTCTTTGGGTATATGCCCAGTAGTAGAATTACTGGATCATATGGTAATTCTGTTTTTAATTTTCTGAGGAGCCTCCATTCTGTTTTCCACAGTGGCTGCACCAATTTGACTCTCATCAACCAAAAAACTCCTAAGAGAAAAGATAGGCAGCAATTTTTTTAATATTGGCTTTAGAAACATTTTTCTAAATATGTCTTCTCAAGCAAGGAAAACAAACAAACCAAAAAACCAAAATTAAACTATTGAGACTACACCAAAATAAAAAGCTTTAGCGCAACAGAGGAAACCATCAACAAGATGACCGTAGACCTGCCATATGGGAGAAGATCATTGCAAATGATGTGTCCAATAAGGGGCAATATTCATGGTCACTTTCTTATTGAATTTCATTGCAGTTGGGTAATATTATCTGGAAGAATATAATTCTTGAAAATGTATATGATAAATTGTGTTCTGGCACATCATATGGTCTAAATCAGTGAACATTTCATCTGCATCAGAAATAATGTCTATTTAGCAGTTGTTTGCTTTATATTTGAGGACTTTTATTGAGCTCAGGGTGAATAAATGTGACTCAGATATTCCATATTCTTACTGATTTGTTATCTTATTGTACAAATTACTGAAATAAGAGTATTTAAATCTTAAAGTATGAGTATGGGTCTACTTCTCATTTTTTGCTTTTTATATTGTTTAGAAAAATAGCTGTTACTATTCATGTCTGTATTTATAATTATTAGGGAAATAAATTAGTGCATTATTACAATCTCCTCATCTCATATCTTAATAATTTTTATAAAACACTCTTTAGTTTTCTTATGCTTGCTGTTTGTATGACTTTTCCATTCAATCCATCTGTGACTTTATATTTGAAATGAATTTCTTTTACAAGTCATATAGTTGGATCTTGTTTTTTTTTTTAATTTCATTTGACGCTCTGCCTTGGAATGGCAATTTTTAGTCCATGTACATTTATTAATTATTGACATATTTGATCTTAAACTACCAATTAGTTATTTCCTGTCTGTCTTTTCCCTTTGTCCTTCCATCCTTACCTTCTTCTGAATTATTTGAAAAAAATTTTTTCATTTTAAGTAATGTGTTATCATTATTTTTTAAAAAGATTTTGTTTTTAAGTAATCTCTATACCCAACATGGGCCTCACACTCGAAACCCCAGGACCAAGAGTTGCACACCCTACTGACTGAGCCAGCAACGCAGTCTGTGTGTTATGTTTTTAGTCACATCATTTTGCATTATGTTTTGCTGGTGGTGAGGTTATTACAATTCTTGCAATGTCCCTGCTTAACTTAAGACTTGGATTTGAAATTCTACTATTTCACATAAAAAATGAGACCCTTAAACTGTAGCACCATTTACCCTTCTCCTTTGCCCTGTTGTTATCATATATGTTATATTTCAGTATGTTATAAACACACCATACATTGTTATGATTTCTGCTTAAATGGTCTTATGTACTACAAAAATATAAGAGAAGAAAGAAATACTTAGTCATTTTTATTAACCCATGTACTTATCAGTAGTGTTCTTTATTCCTTTCTATAGCTTAGAATTTCATCTTGTGCCATGCCCCTTCAGTCTGAGAAACTAACTCCTTTTAGCATTTCTTATGCTGTCTGAAGCAATATATTCTTTCATTTTTCATCCATATCCGGAAATTGTTATTTGCCTTTGTATTTGTGGGGTAATTTCACTGGGTATAGAATTTCTGGCTAACATTAGCACAAAGATGTTGATCCAATGAATTCTTTCTTGCATTTTTTTCTACCATTGATTGCCTATAAGTAATTTTTTTCTGGGTGCTTTTGAGACATTTTTTTTATCTCTGGTTTTTAGTGATTTTACCAGAATATATCTAAGTGTAGTTGTATTTACGTTTATCTTACTTTCAGTTTACTTTGCTGAGATACCTATCATTATGATATCTGGTTTTCTATTCCAAACATAGTTTTAGAAGCTACAAAGAACATTTCTTCTAATTCCAACATTTGTTTCATCTTGGGGTCTATTTCTATTGACTATATATATTCCTCCTGACTCACATCACTTCTGCCTGCTTATTTGAATGTCTCAAAAATTTTATCATGTTCAGAATATGGTAGTGCATACATTACAGAGATCTGGATTCTGCTTTCTTCCTTTTCAGAATGTGGAGTTTTATTGTAGCAGACAGAATAAAAATTTTTGCATTCAAATTCCAAATTCTTATTTCCCCTGTTTGTACTCAACTTTCAAACTCTAATCCCCCTGTTTTGGGTAACAGTTAATATCTTTTCAGGTATTCTGTGCTATGTTTGTTTCCTGTTTTTGTTTGTTTTTGGATTTTTTCCAGTTTTGAACATTTCTCCAACTTGCAGTCTCCCCATGAGTGTACAATTTGGTTTATAGTTTATATGAAGATTTTAGAGTTACTTTCCCTGTATCTCCTTTTTTTCCAGTCTTAACACACAACACACACACACACACACACACACACACACACACACACACACACAAGTACACTATTAGCCCTGAATTCTGTTCTTAAATTCCATATGTCAGTAAGAATGCAGCTTTCTGACTTTGGTCATTTAGTTAAGGTCTAGGAGTTCTTTGAGGTAGAAAGCATATCAACTGAAATATTTCTCAATATATTTTCTTTAGTTAACCATCTCTGCTCTCTGTGTCTCTAAATAACCCATCTTTATGTACTTTCTAGAACTTATAATTGGTGTCTGTAGGATATCCACACAAAGGTTAGTCAGATACAGGTTATTCTGCCATTGCCAGAAATTGAATCTCTATTTTCTACAATAGTTTATACTTTCTGGAGTTTTGTTTGTCTTTTTGTTTTGTTTTGTTTGAGAATGGCTATATGCCAAGCCCACAGAGACCTTTCTTTGATTATTGGTGAATTACACAAAGGAAGGGCTGATATCTCATTGTAAAACTATGTATGCTTCTATTAAAATACCAAGAATGGAACCTATCTGAGATCTGGTTTGTGGGTAGAATTTACACGTATGTCTCAAGAGGACGAACAGACACAAGGTTATCCACTGGAGAATAGCAGGGAGGGTTCTCTGTTAACTCAAGGATTTGTTGATTCAGTCAGTGACCTTAAGCTGAGACTAATTTTTTTTTTTCCATTAAATGAGAGACGTTAATACACACTTTCACCCAAAGGATACCAGGTAAAGATTTCTGTTAGGTAATGTTTGAACTTCTTTAAGAAAAAGACTATGTAAAGAGAAGATGTGTCTTAAAAGAGAAATCATTTGATTCCGTTTTCTAAACAACTCCCATAATGCCCCTTCTACTGATGCATAACTAGTATTTAATGATAATAGTATTTGCATTTTAAATTACTTTGTGTGCACTGGATATTTACTCTGATCACAAGAAGTATATTGCCTTGGGTGATGCTGCAGTCATAATTAACTTTTGCTTAAAAGTACTATATGATCTTAGAAAATAAAGAAACCTTGTTAGCAGTGCCATATTTATTTTTCATCCAACAGCAGAAAATTAATACATAATTTTCTCTTGGTTTCTTTTGATATTTTCTACCATTGCCTTAAACCAAAGATTATATTTTCTTCAGTTATGTGTTATTAATTATTAAATTAAAGACAGAGTATTTCTATGACCATAAACAGAGAATTTGAGAGGCTTGTTGGAATTAATCTATTTCTTATCGCTCTGTAACAACGTAAGAATTAGAGTCTACAGTTAAAGAAATAGGTCCCGGTTTACATTGCTGCTTCTTTTTTCCTGAATAATTTTTTGTTTGGTTGGTTGTTTTAAATGTTTACTTACTTATTTATTTTGAGAGAGAAAGAGAGAGGAAGAGAGAGTGTGTGTAGGAAGAGGGGCAGAGAGAGAGAGAGAGAGAATCCAAGCGCCACATAGAGCTCTGACCTGAACTGAAATCCAGAGTTGGACACTTAACCAACTGAGCCACCCAGGTATCCCAAAATCATTTTTAATAGTATTTCATTACATTAGTCATATGTTCTCTTTATGAACAATACATTTTTTTGGTTACAAATTATAACCAAAAGCATCCCCGCTCACAATATCATGCTAATCCATCTGTGATATTAATGTTCATGAAGTAAAACTGCCTGTTGTATTTGTATTCATGATTGGATTCTGTAAAGAGGCACTATTATCTTTTCTTTCTCAGAACTCCCTGTCTTAAATATCATAACACCAAAACCCAGCTAGAATGATAAGGTAGATATGCTTAAAATATGAAGTCATTTTATATATATTAAAAATTAACTTTCATAACAATATATAGCAATAATGAGAATATTAATATTTGACAAAATTTTAAAGAGTATATAATTTAAAAATCAGTGAAGAAATAGACATACATCAACCACTTTGTCCAGACAAACTTAGTTATCAAGACAAACTTAGCCAGTGCAGCTCAGTCTCTTAAGTTTTACCTGGTTCACGTGCAAACTACTATAAATTCACTTCCTAACCTGGAGCAGGAGACTAGAATATACAATATTCCTTAGACTTTTAAAAATTAATTTGGGTATGCTTTGTATCTCCTTAGAACAGAAACGTGTGCTATTAGATCAATAGTGTAGCTACAGTTTTACTCTGTGAGCAATCTGATTTTGTTTAAGAGGAAAAATGCTGAGCCAGTTATGTTGTGGGCATGCTGCACAGAGCTGTCAGGCCTCTTCCTGTAGACAGTGATACACAGTAGCTCTCTTCCTATAATTAATAGAACATTGGACAAGTGCATTTCTGAAAAACCACTATTTCCAACCATAAACACTCTATTTTGGGTAAGGTC
The DNA here is from genome assembly GCA_004023845.1 of Helogale parvula. Taxonomy (NCBI): domain Eukaryota; kingdom Metazoa; phylum Chordata; class Mammalia; order Carnivora; family Herpestidae; genus Helogale; species Helogale parvula. The sequence continues at coordinate 127,547 of PJEM01002877.1, read as the reverse complement.
ATGATGCATACTTCTTGTGGCTCTTTGGAGAAAAGGTACAAATATGTCTGGACTGCTGATCATCTTGGGGGAGCTAAATTAAAGACTAAGTCACAATTATAAGCTTTTTGTGATGTATTCATTGCCAATGCTTAGAGAAAATTTCTACCTACTTAGGTCACACTTACTTGATTTCAGTTAATTTAGAGGATATCCTAAGCACTTTGGTTTTGAAAGTCCATGTGCTGGGCACAGTAGAGAACCAAAAGTTAGTTAGCGTTGTCCTCTGGGAGTTAACATTCTTTACTTCCAGGAAGGAATAAGCCACAAGATGCTAAGAACCAGGAAAAAGGTACAAAAGACTTTCTGAGCTAAAAAGTAAGCTTTCTGAGAAGGAAGGGGACGTATCTGTAATGACACTGGAAAAGTAATTTATTTTGTATGTATTTGGAAAGGTGTTGCTAAAGTTTGGAAGGAATTTATAGTTCAAAGGATTAATTAGACAATGAGCTAATAATTGATACCATATGTCCCTCATTAAATTTCAATATTCAATATCAATGGTTTTAATGTCACTAATTTTTGTCACTGAGGAGTTTGGGCAGCATGGTATTCAATGGCTGATTCTGGACCTACATGATTCATAGCAAAAGTATGCTATATTAGGAACTGAAATGGTAACAATAGGAAGCATTCATTTAAGCTGAATGGAAAAAATGTTAAATACATTTTTTGGTCCAGTGGCTACACTAATAATAACAGATAGTCAGTGAGTACAACAGCAAGGATTAAAAAAAAAAATCACACAAGGTCTGTAATCTTTTATCTGAGATATAAACCCAGCTTTTCAGTCTCTTATAACCTAAGACCAGCCCATTGAACTCACAGTAGAGTGTCATTTCTACTTCTATCAATGATTTTCGTCTTCACTGAAATAAATCCTGCAAATATCTATAATTCATTTTGTTATCCATGACCTAGAAACTCTTAGGCAGAATATTATCTTTACTTAGAAGTTTGTAACGAAACGCAATGTGATGATTAGTATTAATTATAGTGCTGGCACCTGAGTGACTTTCTGCATGATTTATGTGTGCTTCGGATGATCTTTTTTCCATAGCATACTGATTCCTCACAATAAAAGCTAACTCTCATGTAAAAAAGAGTTTAATTGTCAAATTATCTTGGAAATTTAACATTAAATACATTTTTTAGCTTGACAATCAAAATTTCAGTTATTGCATGCTGTAAATTTTCAATAAGAGAAAATACATCTAATGTTTTACTAACTTGTTTAATCTCAGATTTGTTTCTGCATATGTAAAAATACATATTCCTATGTACATGTAAAAATATTCACCAGAAATCTTTTCAACCCCATGTTACCCACCAACAAAGAGAAATCTGTTATAAGTTCCCAAGGATTCAGTGGTGTAGAATTTTGATTTTAACCAATAATACTATCCTTCGCCTAAGCTGGGTCTGTTCCTGTTTGGCTTAGCTAAAATGGTCTTTGAAGGAAGCACGTAGCCACGGTTTATGTCAGATATGGGGCTTGTGACAAAAATAAGGGTCAGTGAAAGCAAACAATCCGACTTTACTATTTTACTTTCTGGTTTCCCGTCTCTCCTCAGAAAATTCAGTAAAGACATTACTCTCCTTTATTTTTAAAGTTTATTTATTTATTTTGGGGGGAGGTGGCAGTCAGGGAAAGGAGAGAGAGAATCCCAAGCAGGTTCTGTGCTGTCAGCACAGAGCCCAGTGCAGGGCTTGATCTCACAAACTGTGAGATCATGACCTGAGCTGAAGTCAAGAGTCTGAAGCTTAACCAACCGAGCCGCTCAGATGCCTTGATAGTATCTTCCTTTTATTCAAATGATTAACAATATATTGGTGGATGTTTCTAGTTTCCCATACTGACTGCATACTTGGATCAGCTGGAGAGGTTTTAAAAGTGTCAATAACCAGGTCATGCCCGTATCAAATATTCCAATAGTCAGGGTCTCTAGGCACAGGCTCTCACATTTGTTTCTTCCCGGAGAGCAAGAGAGAGCATGAGCAGGGGAGAGGTGCAGAGGGAGAGGGAGAGAGAATCTTAAGCAGGCTCCATGCTCATCATGGAGTCTGACTGGGGGCTCGATCCCAACAACCTTGGGGTCATGACCTTAGCTGAGATTACGAGTCAGGCGTTCAACAAACTGACCGGCCCAGGCACCCCAAGCTTTAATTTTTTTTTTTTTAATTTCTTCTGTCTTTCAGTGAATCAACGGATAAAATGTATGGTCAGGGATGAGAAGTAGTGCCAGTTATGTGAATGGTATTTCTCCCCTTCCCCAGGGAAAATAGCTCTTGCAGATGTATTAGGGCACAAACAGTCAAGAAGTATTTCAATAAACTATTCAGAATTGATTCGAGAATAGTTTAGGGACCCCATTATGGTCGCCAACAAGTCATTACAGTTGAATGAAAGAGTTTGGAAAATTTATTTTTTTACTATAGTTTATTGCCAAATTGGTTTCTATACAACACCCAGTGATCATCCCAACAAGTGCCTTCTTCAATGCCATCACCCACTTTCCCCTCTCCACCCCCCACCATCAACTCTCAGTTTGTTTTCAGTATTTAAGAGTCTCTTATGATTTGCCTCCTTCCCTCCCTGTTTGAAACTATTTTTTCTCCTACCCTTCCCCCATGGTCTTCTGTTAAGTTTCTCCAGATCCACATATGAGTGAAAACATACGGTATGGTATCTTTCTTTCTCTGACTGATTTACTTCACTCAGCATAAAACCTTCCAGTTCCATCCACACCACTGCAGGTGGCATGATTTCATTGTTTCTCATTGCCATGTAGTATTCCATTGTGTATATAAACCACATCTTCTTGATCCATTTGTCAGTTGATGGACATTTAGGCTCTTTCCATTATTTGGCTATTGTTAAAGGTGCTTCTATAAACTTTGGGGTACATGTGCTCCTATGCATCAGCACTTCTGTATCCTTTGGGTAAATTCCTAGCAGTGCTATTGCTGGGTCATAGGATAGTTCTACTGTTAATATTTTGAGGCACTCTGCCCTTATGGGTTTCCCTAATACCAACATTGGAAATGTCAGTGGAGTTTTCATGGAATCACCCAACCCTGACAGAACTGAGACTAATTTTGCCACTTCCCAGGGACAATGAATGGTGCAATGTTTTGGGCTGAAAATATTTTGTTATCCATACAAATTTCTACTCTCCGCATATGACTGTGCAATCCATTTTCGCCATAAGAACCTGGCAGAAACTGACTATATGAACTCTATAAGCCACGTTTAATCTTGTTCTACTAGAAAGCTGGGATATTTCATATTGTAAGAACAATGACTTGATTCTTTTGGGAGGTCAGTCCTAAACAAAAGTGTCAAGTTAGCTTTCTTAACATAATGCCACAATACCACCTTTAACTGAAATTTTCATTATTAGAGTCACAAAAGCTCTGGATTGCAAGGCTGGGTCAGTGTCTCCAGGAGCTATGGTTGTAATACCTGCACAGGGAAATATAGAGGAATGATAGAATTCTTGGGAAAACTGCCAGGAAGAAACGTATTCATGGGTGATGCCTATCAGAGAAAGGGCAGGAAGGATGTGTGATCATTAGGCTAGTAACTTTACAGGTAAGGACTAAGTGGTAAATTAATTCCACATATCAACACACACGAAAAAAAGTCATGATTTGCCTATCTTAATGCTTTAAACTCATCACGAGTATTTTTTAAATGATAACCAAAATAGCTTCTGTCCTTTAAATTCGGAGGTATGTGAAATTGAAATTTCTATGAAACCCAAGATGCTTTCATTTATTTGCAATGATCATTCTAATAAAAATAAAAGGCCCATTTAGTTTCTCAGTCTAAAGTAGTAACTAGTAATACTATGGCCAAATGGTGAATATTTTAATTATTCTTCCTACAGTAAGGGGAAAGACATTAGACATGACCTTGGGATCATGGAATAGTCCAAATTCAAAGGCAAAGGTTGAATCTTTTTTTTTATGAGATAATATTAGGAAATACAGTTTTAATTACTTCTTTTTCCATGTTCATTCCGTTTTGTTAGATTCTTACAGAGAGCAGTATGTATAAAAATATTACTCAATAGTCTGTCACATATGATTCACAAATACCATCTCAATTTTGCCCATAGTGCCTTTTCCTTCACTAACTCTGAAGATTTACAAGGACAACTCTGTAATCAAGACTTAAAACAACAAGAAAGAGTGCCAAAGTCATCGGACAATGGTTGAAAAATGCAAAAAACTTTAAACAGTTGGCCAATAAATCTGTTTTACTATGCACAGATTTATATACGAATGTCTACAAAGAGCATAACCTTGGGCAATTTGGATAGCCTACAAGGAAAGAGCTACCATTTCTAATATTTATTTTCTAGTTTTAGTTTATATATAGATCTTTTTCCATATAGGAATGGGGAGAAAATCTGAATGCAATATTTCTGCACGTATGTCAGTTAAAGAAGCTGGGACTCTTTTCCCACAATGCACTGGCATGTTTAGTCACTGATATACACGTAAACCTTTTCCCCTCCACGGTGGGATTCTCAGTCTCCCCTTCATTTCTAACTGTTGCTGTTTGTATTCCATATTACATTCTCTAATTTCCTTTTATCTTTTCTTTATTTTGCAATGTCTCAGTACGTGTCTCTTTAAGACAAGTTAATTTAGCCAATTACTCCAGTTTGGTTGAAGATAAAATCTTTAATTTATCCAGGCCTCCTTTATTCTTTCTAGGATACTCTTTTCATTAATTTCACGAAGGATTCTAATTCTCTAGTTTAGGGAAAAGCTAATTTCTCTATATACATGCACGTGCACACACAAGCTCAGATGCAAACCAGTATATGAGGATGCTTTTGGAACTGATTTCTCTCCTTTTTCTAGAGGATCTCTTTTTTGGTTTTTGTTTGTTTGTTTTGTTTTGGTTTTTTTTTTTTTGCATTTTCAAAGTATTTGAAATAGTAATAGATTTCAAACTGATAAATCTATACATATTAAGTATTGTGTTTTCCTTAAACTCTTTTAATTCATCTACGTTTTCGTGAAATGGATGTTGATATCTTCCCTTGAGAAAATATTTTGGTCGAATAAAGAAGAAGGACCCTGGATGCCTGGAAGAATGTTTGGGGAATTGTTGAGAAAGGCCCAAAGTGCAAGGCCCAACAGCTTGAGGCATCTGAAAATTAGTGTCATTTTTTTTTCATTTGTTCATTTATTAAAACATTGCATGAATTAGGTCCTGTTTTAGGTGTAAGTGCAGATGAAAGATGCCATCCCTGATTTTCGAGGTAGGAGAGAGAGGGGAAATCCATAAAATGATGTGAAATGTGCTAAATGAATACGTATATAAGAAAGTGATAGGCTCTATCTGGGGCAACTTTGAAAAAAGAGGTGTGTTTTGAGGGAGGTTTTGAAGATGATGGGAACAGCTTGAAAGTGCCTCTTTTATTGAATTTATCCTTATGATGCATCATCTAAGGAAATCATTAATATAGACATTTCCTGTGTAATTCAGCGTGTTCCAGTGTCCTTATCCTTATGTGTATGAACTTCTGCCTCCAGCTCAGATGACCCGGAAGACATTGCATCCCTTTCTGGTACTGGGTAATTTGTTCCTAAGTGTGTGCTGTCTCGGGCTTTCATGTGTAAATAACTTTGTTGTTCATTCTGTGTAAGCAGAGCATGAAAGAGATACACCCAAAATATAACCGTATTGGTTCAGACCCGAAGAAGATCGTGACCACAGAAAGCATATTTAAAATGACTATCTCAGTATTTGATTATTTTTGTAAAAAATCTGTGGGTTACAGTATTTGTACACCTTCTTCACCTCCCTTGTCTCTTTCCTCACTCAGGTGTGTTTGTTCCCTTCTGCCTCAGAGCCCTGTGCTTGAAAAGGTCCAATAAATCATCAGCCCTTTTTTCTCTGCCTTAGGCTCTATTTTCTAGAGAAACAAGATCAACACATTGGTGCCTTAGGATAGGGCTTTGGAGTTAGGTTACTGAGCTCTCTGGAAACAAAAACTACTGGCATTAAGTGGTATCATAATTACTGAAGCATCCACCTGTGATTAATGGTGATACACAGGTGGAGGGCAAAGGAACCTAATAATTTGGAAAACCATGTTATTTATTAAGATTGTGAAATGAAGAAATCATTTATGTCAACAGTACAGACCTGAACTGTTAGGTTAGAAGAGTCAGGGAAGATATTTTCCAAATTAATACATGCTCAGAAAGCCAGAGGACACTACATTTGCAGGCTTGGTAGGTAGTTTTTCTACAAGAAAGTTAAGACATTGTAAGTGTAGGTCTCTGAGACCTGGGAGGGGGCAGTGAGTGGATGGACCTACCAGCACAGAACCCCAAATTTCAGCCCTTGTCAATTGTCATAGGCTATACTTCAGTTTCCTCTTACCTGGAGGCAATGGGATGATCTCACATGCAAAATGTGTGGTAATAAGACACTTACCCCCCTTGAAATATGTTCCCATCACCACACATTGCCTACAGGCCATACCCAAAGTCAGGTCCCAGCATGGTTTCAAAAGGGGAAATCAAAGCTGTGCTCCAGGCATAAATAACCTATATTGGAAAAGAAATGGCGGTGTCTAGCTATGTAAGAACAAGAAATCAGAAATTATGTATGGGTTTAGGTCTTGCGACTGTTAGTCCAAATAAGACTGGATAATCCAGGCTCAGAATCTCATGAATCAAGATTTAATATTTTAGAAAGGACAGGAGCTGGTCCTAATAATTTGTTTTGTGAGCTCCCAAAAGTCTCATCTTATCGTGGCCAGAAGTAAGAGAAGTGGAAGTATAAGAATTTCTTTGGCAAAAATGTTAGGAAATCAGAAAGTTCTAGTACATGAGGATGTTATAGTGATTCTTTTGAGTGTATTGCTCAAGAATGCATCACATGACCAAGGTCCCCAAAGCAGATCAAGAGTCTTCTTTCCACTGGGATGTAAAAGTATGTGTTGTCAGCAGTGGAGATAGGTACCAGAGTCTTTGAGAGTTCGGGAGAGACTGTCCTCTGTAGGCTGAGGTTTTTGGTGGGAATTCTGCCACTGATCCGGCCTCTCTGGGAAAGGTGGGACTCTGGAAAGGCATAGCACAGGTAGGAGCACGGAATCACCAGTACCCAGATGGAGCTCATCATCACAAGCAGTGGGGCCAAAGTGGCCAATGTGACCCTGACCCACAAAGGTGTCTTCCAGCAGCTAGCGGGTCGTGGCGTTCTCATAAGAGTGAGACCGACAAGCAGCTGAACATGATGCTATATGGTTTCTCTTTTGTTTTTTTTTAAAGTTTGTTTATTTATTTTATTTATTTACTTATTTATTTAGAGAGAGCAAGAGCAAGAGCGAGCAAGTGTGTGCACATGAACAGGGGAGGGGCAGAGAGAGAGGGAAAAAAGGAATCCCAGGCAGGCTCTACACTGTCAACACAGAGCCTGATTCAGGGCTCGATCCCATGAACTGTGAGATCATGATCTGAGCCAAATGAAGAGTTGGATGCTTAATCCACTGAGCCACTCAGCTGCCCCAGGATGTTAAATGTTTTATTCAATTAGAAGAAAAGTGAAGAGCATGTTAGCAGAAGGCTAATGAGAGATAGTGAAAAGTCAGAGCTATTTACCCAGTTTCCAAATATCAGCTGTGCCAGATGCCCAAGTGCATTGTTGGAAGGGGAGGCTGGTCTACCTTGAGCAGTGACCTTGAGCAGAATACCTCTGCAATTCCACAGCAAGTATTTATGGTCAATATTCTTCCAGTTGTTTCTCTGAAGAATCATATGACTAGTTGCCAAGATCACTGTGTACTGGCCCATAGGAAATACAGAGATTTTTAAAAGAATGCTAGGTATGGGGTTCTAGATGACGTTGATACCCAGAGACTCGAAATGCCACCATGGTTCACCAGTTAGAACGGGGATGAAGATCAAGTGATAAACGCGGTTCTGGTGTGAGGTCGTTTCACAGGTCTGTGGTTACGTCCCCAGTGAGCTGATGCACTGGAAAGGCATAGAATGGAAACACGAATGGACGGACCCATGTAGGATGAAGCCTTTCCAGACCTTCCCATTTTCCCTCACTTATCTCTTGTTTCTCATTGTCCATAACTTACCCGTGCTGATTTTCCTTTCCGTTTCTGCACTTGCCTGCAACGTCCCAACAGACAACACGATATTCAGTTGCATCAGAAGGTGACAAGGAGTTGAATGAGACATTTTCAAAGTTTGAGGAAGCTAGCTCTCCACAGGGTAAATTTTGACAGTGAAAATGGAAGACCATAAGAAATTGAATGATTTTCCCCTCCTTTTGTCCTTCATGGGGTGTTCTGTATGGGGATTCTCCTTCCAAACCTTTCAGAAAAGGAGTCCTTCCTACCTACCAAGCAAACATACATTCTGAGCAGCCGGTTGTATCCATTCATGGCTGGTAAAGGAGCTGCCGTCACAGTGGTGATGCCCCTTATCTTTATCTCACCTCCACCTTTCTCCTCTCTCTCACCAGGCTGAGCTTGGACTCTCCAAACAGCATCGATACTTTTATCTGCGCCTTATGCTGTAATATAGAAGATAATATGAAGACATTGTATGAGTATTTGAAGAACAGTTAACTAAACTACTTTTTGGCCAGCCATGTGGGTTTTGTTGTTGTTGTTGTTTTAATTTCACATATTCTGTTCTCTGGGGTCAAAGTTGTTGAGCCTGAAAAATACAGATTCAGCTTTTTTTTTTTCAATTGGACACAGATTATATTATAATCAGCCCATGTGGACAAAACACCATAAAAATCCATATTCAAATGTCGTTCATTTGGTATGGTCTGTTATTCACTTCTTTGAAGATCTTTTAGATGGGCAGGTTGAATCAGAATTCATGTACTTACCTCCTCCTCCTCTGTCCTTTTCTCTTTTGAATTTCAGTCAGTTCTGACTAAGCAATGTATCAATTTCTTCCTCTTCCAGCGACGCCATTTCCTCTCCTCTGTCTCAATTACTGTCTGGGTTATCAGGTAACCTAAGATAATAAAAAATTAGCTCACTCATACTTCGTACATAAAATGATTTGTGTGCTAGGTTTAAAAAGGGCAGGTGAGCTGACAGAGACATCGGGTTGTGGGATATGAGTTGGTGGCGACTGTCTTTGTCCAGACAGGTTAGTGACAACCAGAAGAAAGCTGGTGAGGGAGAATGACACTTTTCTGAAGACCACGAGACCACTCTGCTTCAGGATGGCCCTCAACAATCCTCAGTGGTCCTCTTTGTTCTCAATTCTCCTTGCAAACTGGCTGGGAAGCAGGAGGCTAGGATGGCCCAAGGTTTCAAGACCTTCCAGGGCCAGAGATAGAGTGTGGGATAGAGACTTAGGTGACAAAATTACAGCAAAAAATAATAGAGGGAAATAACTCTCCAAAATCAGTCTGTGCGAGAGACAATGCTATTCACTAAATTTCATTCTTTAAAAAAAAATATTTATCTTTGAGAGAGAGGGGTGAGGGACAGAGAGAGAGGGGGAGAGAGAATCCCAAGCAGGCATCATGCTGTCAGTCCAGAGCCCAATGTGAGGTTTGATCTCAGGAAATGGAAGATCATGACCTGAGACATGAGTCCAGTGCTTAACCAACCAAGCCTGCCAGGCATCCCCCAAATCTCATCTTCTTTTCTTTGAAGGAACACAGCTAGACATTCTTGTGCTTTCTTAGCATTCAGGGATGGAGTTCTGTTCATGTGGGAGAAAGTGACTTACATCTTTTTTGGGCCAGATCCCTAAAACTTACACACAGCATAAAATCAAAGATCCTAAGGGATGACATCCCTCCCTACATGAAACATGCTGTCAGACTGTCTCAGAACCAAAAATAGCTCTCTATTGGATGAATCTACTAAGATTTGGGGATCATTGATTGTAACAGGTGGCCTATCCTGTGTGATATGGCATTCTGAGCCTCTTCTCTCTCTTAAATATTTGTAGTGAAAATGAACATTAGGGCTTTTTTTCCCCTGAAGGTAGAGCCAAAGAGACACCAAATTCATAAAACCTAGAGAACTGTAGAAGAATGGATTTCTCTCTTTATGCCAATAATACATTGTGGTTAATACTCTCTTAAAGTCAAAAAGGAGAAACATGTTTATTTCTTTTAATAGAAAACGAATAGAATCCTGAATCCATTCCATAAAAGTTGATTCTGGTGACTGAAATGGATGTACTAAACTCAGACTCTTAAAAATGTGACATATGAGAATCATTTTTCCAAAGGAAGTTTCATCACTGGGGGCTTACATATAGAGAACTATTTACATGCTCCATTTTCTTATCACCAATTATTTTATTAATTATTATATACTAATAAGCATAAACATAAATGAGTAAGGATTTCAAATGGGACCCATTAACTACCTCTGGATTGATTATGCAATGTCTTTTTACAATATGCACATTATACATGACCAAATATTTCTTTTTGCAGTTTTATGTTAATTATTAAACTTAGAATTAACCATTATGAATAATTATTAACATATTCTATTCATTGCTACTATCATTTATATTTTTATAAGAGGGACTACATTCCAGAAAGGAAAAACCTCATTACATTCAAATATCATTTGTATGCTTTGAGCTTTAACCATTTAAAATATCAGAGAAATAACTAACATGTTCAAGGGCAATTTTAAAACTGCCCTAATGAAAATAATGAGAAAAACAAAATTCCCATTATTTTTCTGACTCTATCTTGTGTTGTTTTCGGACATTACTTTCTCAATATAGACATTATAAAAATAAACACGGTAATTAACTATTCTTTTATAAATGATTTTGAACAATAATTTACAATAATATTATGTAATAAAGTAGTTTTGTTAGATTGTCAATCTAAGATTTGTTCCATCAGAGATGTTACTCTGAATTTTTTTTTCTGAACAATAAGGCAAAATTGTTCAATGCAGACAGAGAAAGACAAAGGGATATCAGAAAATACAAATATAGATTGTTGGAGTTCATCAGAGCCAGGAAAATGAGCAGAATTGAGCTTATACCCCATGAAGCATATAGGTTGAAGGAAAAAAGAGGTATTTAGTTTGGAAAATCTTTCGGTCTGGGAAATATTTGGAAAAAAATATTTTTTGGAAACAAAATAGCTCTCAGCATCGTTCCCATAGAAAACAAGAATCCTTAGACATACTTATGAGTGGCGAAAAGTAGTTGTAGATGGGGACTTTTGGAGTTAATATAAAGAAGAAAAAAACAAAACAAATATGTTTTAAATGGAATGAGATGCCACTCGAGGTACAAGTTGCATTCCCTGCAGATAATTAAGATCATAATTTGTGAGAGATACTGTGGATACATGTGTAGTTTGCTTACAAAATTGGACTCAGTGACCACTAGGGTTCCTTCTACTTCTTACATCCCATATTTTTAAAAGTCAGAGCATCTACATTTTGCTTTTGATCACACAGAATGAATATTAAGTGTTTTATGAGAGTGGCACTGAATTGGCCAGAGATGGAAAACTTATCAAGTACTTACAGATTTGTTGTTACCAGATTTCAGAATGGTTGGCAACAAGATACGTGATGTGTAGTATTTATTTAAAAATAATTGGGGTACCTGGGTGGCTCAGTGGGTTGAGCATTCAACTTAGGCTCAGGTCATGACCTCATGGTTCTTGGGTTCCAGCCCCAGGTTGGGCTCTGTGCTGACAGCTCAGAGCCTGGAGACTGTCTTTGGATTCTGTGTCTCCTTCTCTCTCTGCCCCTCCCCCTGCTTACATTCTGTCTGTCTCTCTCAAACAAATAAAACATTTAAAAAATAAAATAAATAATTATTTTTTAGAGGTACCTGGATGGCTTAGTCCTTTAACCGTCCAACTTTGGCTCAGGTCATGATCTCATGGTTCATGGGTTCGAGCCCCACGTCAGGCTCTGTGCTGACAGCTCAGAGTCTGGAGCCTGGAGCCTACTTCGGATTCTGTGTCTTCCCCTCTCTGTGACCCTCCCCTGCTCACACTGTCTCTCTCTCTCAAAAAACAACAACAAAAAATAATAAATTACTTCTACTTTATTTTATTTATTTTGTTAAAAAATAAACTATTGTGTCACAATACTGAAAATGGAAAATATTTTTGGTTCTAATTCTCCCTCCCTGATCCCAAGGAAAGATACAGGACTCACGGTGGACAGATAGAGCATCTACATACCAGTCAGGATTCCATAAATAGTAAGTCACACAGTTAGCTTTGCTCCAGGAGAAATTAATCACTCAGTTATGCATGGATTTTTCTTTATTTCCAGCAACATGTGAGCACCATGAAATACTGGTTCTGTGTTCTCTTCTGCATGACTGTAGCCGAGACCCAGAGGAACGGAGACATGCTGCTTTCTTCCTTCTCCAGGGAAGCAGGGGTTATCCAGCTCCCGGGACTGTGGCCACCTTGAGCCTTCAGCTGTCAGCCTCTTCTGGGATGGCCTGTCCCTCTTCATTTTTTGATGGAGGTGGGGTTATAAAGCCTTTCAGTTCCACATTTAGTCTAAGATCCTGGGGATCAGCTAATGCCAGGGTTTTTCACGGTTCGCACAATTCACTTCTGGGGCTGGATCACTCTTTTTCAGGGGCTGTCCCGTATGTTATATGATGTTTACTATGCTACCCAGTAGATCCCCACCTCACACTCCATTGTGAAAAGGTCTCCCAATTATCAACCCTTCCCCTGGCCCTACCTGGAGATACTGATTCCAGAGAAACTCCACAATAAACACTTCAAACAGAGAGCCTGTTAGAGATTCACAGAAAAAAAACCCCAGTATTTAAAACCAACATTGACTGGAGTCACTAGGTTTGGGCAAATCTATTTTCAGCCCCTTGCAGAGGCTGTAAAAAGGTGGAAGTCAAACCTACAATAAGTTGATGTTGCTTTAGCCAAGTACCTTAAGGGATCTCTACATATGTGACGAAAGAAGTAGAAGGAAATTTGGGGGCCTGACCCAAGTGCTCTGCACAATATAAAGGAGGTTAAAACTATTTTTTGGCCAAAACATGGAAAAAGCCTAAATGTCCATCACCTGATGAGCGGATCAAGAAGATGTGGTATATACACACAATGGAGTACACATGGCAATGAGAAAGAATGAAATCTGGCCATTTGTAGGAAAGTGGATGGACCTCGAGGGTGTCATGCTAAGTGAAATAAGTCAGGCGGAGAAGGACAGATACCATATGTTTGCACTCATAGGTCTAACAGGAGAACAGGAGGAACCTAATGGAGGACCAGGGGGAGGGGAAGAGGAAAAGAGAGTTGGGGAGAGAGAGGGACGCAAAACTTGAGAGACTACTGAATACTGAAAATGAACTGAGAGTTGAAGGGGAAGGGGGCGAGGGGGGGGGAGAGGTGGTGGTGATGGAGGAGGGCACTTGTGGGGAAGAGCACTGGGTGTTGTATGGAAACCAATTTGACTCTAAACTATTTTAAAAAATAAAATAAAAATTAAAAAAATTTTTTTAAAAAACCTATTTTTTGGCCACACGGGAACTATGGTGTAGTCAGGAGAAACATGGCAATGGGCCAGATCAGGAGAGGCTGGGGCCTGTGGAAAATCTTGTCTACGGACAAATGAGGAACATTGATTAGCTTATTGGTTTTATCATGACACAATTGTGTCTTTTCTCTCCTCCAAACTTTGGTAAAATCTGCTACTCCCACAAGTTCATATTTTTGCTCCAAGATTATTAATGTTGGCTTAGGACGAGAAATGAATTTGAAAAAAGGCACGTATATATGTATATATTTACCTTATTAGCAACGCCTCATAAAACGTTGTTCTACTGCTCTTACAAAATGACTTTCAAATATTTCTAGCCTCAGATCATACTTTTCCTGCAGTTACCAGTTGCTGGCCCTGAGGTGTATTTTCATGTCATTAGTTCCATGCTTTGTCTTTCATCTCGAGCCAAGCCTTCCTTGTTTAATCGCTGTGGTTTTCTGTGTGGGGTAGACTGTCGTTGGGGTTCTTCTTTTTCTTACTTTTTAAAAATTTCTTAATTGGGGGAGGTGTGGGTTAGAGATGGGATTACTCTTCTCTGAACTTCTTCCAAGCCATCTGGGGCTTAGAGCCCTCAAATTGAATTCAGCATCCAGGTGTGATATTCTCCGAATTTTGGAGAGCGTGTCAGTCTGTAATGAGATGAGGCATGTCTTCATTTCTGTCACTTAATAGAACTTCCGTGGATAAGTATCACTCGGCTACAGCATGCTTAAGCACTGTCCCCTTACTCTCAATGTAGTTTTAAGTCAAAAGTGGATATGAGCAAGTTGATATGTCTGTTAATTGTTAAATCATTCTCTCGTAAAGGGTCTTTTTTTTTTTTCCTGTTCAATAGTCTAGTTATCATTGTTGTGTGAAAAACACTCCCCATAAACGATCATTCTGCCATGATTTCTGGGTCAGAATTGGAAGAGAGCTTGGTAGGGTAGCTCATCACCAATTTGGGTGACTTGAGCGAGGGCAGGCGGTGCTGGGTGCCATTTTGGAGACAGTGTCTTGGTCTATCTCTCTTTCTTTCCTGTGATTTTTATTCTCTAATCTTCTCCAAATGTCTCCGTTTTCTTGGGCTCACTTCTAGGAAGGGACTGGATCACTTTAGTTCGTAACAAATTCTAAAGCTCCTGGGAAATACCAGTTTAGATGCTCACCCTCCAGGTCAAGAAAGTGTGGTCAAGGAGGAAGGAGCTTCAAGAACATAGCAAATCCCATGTCAGCCTCATCGCTGGAAGAGAAGGGTAATTATGCCTCTAATGTGCCTTTCCATACTGAAAATTTAGGATTTTGTTAAATAAATATAATTGACTGAATTATATTCCACACAAGTGGCAGTAACAGAAAAGGGATACAAAATTATGCATATAAATGGCCAATAAGGCTATACAGACACACATATATGAGTGCTGTTCCTCATCTGTGTGACATGATGTCAGAAAAATATTTTTGCTTCATTTGATCACTTTGTCACCTTTAACTTTTTCTGTAGACCTCATTCTGCTCCCTTCTTGCCGGGTCACTTCCTGTGCATTTCCAAATCTAAACCCTTCTATTATATGCAGGATGGAGTTCTGTATCCCTCAGTAGTGAATGTCAGAGCCTTAGGCTCTAAAATATGGAGATCTACATCTGAGCAATGTATAAAGTGCCGGGTCACAAGATACTGATCTGTGTCGAAAACAGACACAACAAATTCTTCCCATCTGGGGACACCGCAAAGACTTCCTTCAAAATCAGGAAACCAAAGCTGGTGTTACAACCCCAGTTATGGGGTCTGAGTCACATCATACATGAGTACGTACATCAGACTGATGACTTCACATAAGAACTGGCCCGACACAGATACATCTCCCAGTGCTACAGACAAGGCAATTATATGGCGTATAATATCGATCATGCAGGAGGACATTTTTAGAGAGTATTGGCAAATCAAATACTCAGAAGGTATCCTTTAATAACTAAAGAATAAAGAAATTTAAAGACTTGATATCATATCTGCTTGAAGGGTGTGCTTAAGCAATAAACTAGACACAGCTATGGAGAGATGGTCTAAACTTAAAGGCTGTTTTAAGGTGGGGTGCCTGGGTGGCTCGTTTAGTTAAGCATCTGACTTTCGTTCAGCTCAGGTCATGCTCTCACAGTTCATGAGTTTGAGCCCCACATCAGGTTCCATGCTGACAGTGCCGAGACTGCTTGGGATTCTCTCTCTCCCCCTCTCCACCTCCTCTGCTCTCTCTCTCAAAATAAATAAATAAATAAACAAATAAACAAATAAATAAATAAACAAACACTTTTTGAAAAATGATTGCTTTTTAAAAATCTTTAATGTTTTTTATTTATTTTTTAATAGTTTATTGTCAAATTGGATTCCATACAACACCCGGTGCTCTTCCCCACAAGTGCCCTCCTCCATCACCACCACCTCTTTCCCCCCCTCCCCCTTTCCCTTCAACCCTCAGTTCATTTTCAGTATTCAATAGTCCCTCAAGTTTTGCGTCCCTCTCTCTCCCCAACTCTCTTTCCCTCTTCCCCTCCCCCATGGTCCTCCATTAGGTTTCTCCTGTTCTCCTGGTAGACCTATGAGTGCAAACATATGGTATCTGTCCTTCTCCGCCTGACTTATTTTGCTTAGCATGACACCCTCAAGGTCCATCCACTTTCCTACAAATGGCCAGATTTCATTCTTTCTTATTGCCATGTAGTACTCCATTGTGTATATATACCACATCTTCTTGATCCGCTCATCAGATGATGGACATTTAGGCTCTTTCCATGATTTGGCTATTGTTGAAAGTGCCTCTATGAACATTGGGGTACTTGTGCTCCTATGCATCAGCATTTCTGTATCCCTTGGATAAATCCCTAGCAGTGCTATTGCTGGGTCATAGGGGAGTCTATGGATAGTTTTTTTGAGGAACTTCCACACTGTTTTACAGAACTGCTGCACCAGTGAGAGACTGACAGAGTGTGAGCAGGGGAGGGGCAGAGAGAGAGAGAGGGAGACACAGAATCTGAAGCAGCTTCCAGGCTCTGAGCTGTCACCACAGAGCCCGATGTGGGGCTTGAACTCACAAACTGTAAGATCATAGGTGCTTAACCAACTGAGCTACCCAGATGCCGCTGAAAAAAAGATTGTTTTAAGGCAAATCACTCCTAATTTTCCAGATCTGAAATTAGAAATAAATTTGTTAGTTGAAGCCTGCTCCAAGGCTCACTAGTTAGTGTAACTAACTATTAACTAGTTAGTGTAAAACAATACACAGCTGGCTAGAACAAAAAGTAGAAATTCAAAGGCAAAGAGAAAAATTATAAATGTTGAAGAAAGAAGACAGATTATGTGTTTTAAAAAATATAACTATTAGGCTGAAAACAACTTAGCGTCAGCAAAAGTTAGAGTCATATTTTCAAAGTGCTCAGGGAAATAATGGTATTATGAGTTTCTAAGAATTTTATATTAACTATTATTCAAATTTAAAGGGAACACAGAATAGTTTTGCTTCCTACACCAACTTTTTATTTTTAACAATTTCAGACAGTAAAGTCTCAAAGTAGTGATGAACATGGTCTATGGATTACTGAGGATCACAATACATTTTTCTACATTTTTTTTCTTTTTGCTGTATTGATTCATTTCCTTATGTCCACACAGCTTTCTGAGTAGAGTCTCTCACAGGCTTCAGAACAGTCCACTCCTAACTACTTCTGCATATTTATTTTAGTAACAAAGATCTTCTCCTTTAAAACCATTATACCATGGTCACAGTCCAGATCATTAACATTGACATAATGCAGTGTGAAACATGTCCTGTACGGCCCATACATGAGCGTCTCTCATTGTGTAGGAACGCCTTTTGCACCTGTATGTATTCCAGATCATCCGAAGTCCAATAAAGAGTGTGCATTATATTTGGTTGTTATGTTTCATTTCAGTTTTCTTAGATTCATTGACCTGTTCTGTCTTTCTTGTCTTTTTTTAAATTTTTTAACGTTTTTAATTTATTTTTGAGAGACAGAGAGAGACAGTGTGAGCAGGGGAGGGTCAGAGAGAGAGGGAGACACAGAATGGGAAGCAGGCTCCAGGCTCTGAGCTAGCTGTCAGCATAGAGCCCGACGCGGGGCTTGAACTCACGAACCATGAGATCATGACCTGAGCCGAAGTTGGATGCTCAACCGGCTGAGCCACCCAGGCACCGCTTGTCGTTCTTGTCTTTGACATTTGGAAGAGTCCAGTCTGGTTTATTTGTATGGTGTCACTCAATATGGATTTATCCCTTGAAGAAAATATATTAATTCATTGAGAACTTTCTCATTCTTTCATGCAGGTCCAGGATTCCCAATCGTGTGCCTGTAACATTGCTGTTATAACATTGTTTATGCATATAGATTTCGTGGGGTTTTTGTCTATTGCACATAATTTACAGAGTTCTTTATTTTCTTTCTTTTTTCCTACTTGTATCTTCTTTGTATCTCCTTTTTTTTTTTTTCTGCAGAGATAGCACAACCAACGTATTTACTCATTTATTAGCACAGTCCTAAACACACAAAATTTGGAGGATTTCTACTTCCCAACACTGTAAAATAAAAGCCTACCAAAAGAAGGAGAGAGAGAGAGAGAGAAAGAGAGAAAGGAAGGAAGGAAGGAATTGTGAGTTTTATTTGTAGTAATTTGTCCCCCACATATATTCCACTGAGGGTGTTGAGAAACAGACATGCGGCCAAAGTTACTTAGATTGCTCTGTGTGTGTGTGTGTGTTGGTATCTTATGTATTTGACATACAGTTAGTAGTTTATCTAGACATTCGGTTTAAACAATCACAAAAGTAAAATTTAATTTCTGAAATGGAGAGCATTTCAAAAGGAAAGCTTTATAAAACAATCCCTTTCTCAAATGCTACCGTATTATATATATACCATATATATTATATGCACATACATGTGTAAACAGATGCATATATAGATCTGTAATATCTTAGGTATTTTTATATTACTACTAATAATGTCATCATGAACAGTCTTGTGTGATTTTTTTCCATGTTATTGGAGGTACATTTTTACAGCATGCTTCAAAAAGTGGTAGGTATCTGGGGCGCCTGGGGGGCTCAGTCAGTTAAGTGTCCAACTTTGACTCAGGTCATGATCTCACAGTTCGTGGGTTCGAGCCCTGTGTTGGGCTCTGTGCTGACAGCTCAGAGCCTGGAGCCTGCTTCAGATTCTGTGTCTCCCTCTCTCTCTGCCCCTCATTTGCTCACGCTCTGTGTCCCTCTCTCTCTCTCAAAAACAATAAAACATTAGAAAATAATAAATAAAAGTGATATATGTTCTTCAATGGATAAATTTCTTTAATAAAATAGCTTTAGGGGCATCTGGCTGGCTCAGTGGGTTAAGTATCCAACTTCAGCTCAGGTCATGATCTCAGGATTCGAGTTCGAGCCCCGTGTCAGGTTCTGTGCTGACAGCTCAGAGCCTGGAACCTGCTTCAGATTCTGTGTCTCCCTCTCTCTTTGTCCCTTTCCTGCTCACAGTATGTCTTGCTCTCTCTCAAAGATAGATAAAATCATTTAAATTTTTTAAAATAAATAAAATAAAATAAAATAAAATAGTTTTAAGGAATAAAATACCCAGGAAAGAAAGCATGACAATTAATGGCATAGATTCTGTTCCCAGACCTGTCGCTTATTAGCTGTGGCACTGGGGGAAATTACCTAAATCGGATTTCTGTCAAAAGAGGGAAATAAAATTTATTTCATTAGGATCGTCATGAAGATTAAGGCAAATCGTGTACATAAGCACAAACCTCGTAATGCAATGTCTATCCTTTAGTAGGTGCTTAAATTGAACTCCAAAGTAATAAATTAAGTTTATGAATTTCCCTCATGTAATCTTATATCCTTAGTGAGTCACGTCACTCTGACAAAACATGATAATTACAGGTTTAAAATGAAGCAAATGTTTTTATATGACTATGTACAGTTTCCAGAGTGTTCTATAATCATTAAAAATATAACAAAAATACTAAACATGGCTTAAGAAAAAGAAAAAACAATCTAACTCTGCCCACTTCAAAAAGACTGCTTTCAATTCAACATAGTCCCTTCTAATTCCTAACAGTCATACTTAGAACAGGGGCCTGTAAACCTTAGCCATAGGCCAACTCTGGATGTCACCGGTTCTATCAAATAAAGTTTTATTGGAACACAGATATGTCTGTTTGTTTACGTATTGTCCAAGCCTGTGTTCACTCTACAAGAACAGAGTTGACTGGGTGCAATACAGACTGTATGTCCTACATAGGTCCGAATATTAATGATCTAGCCTTGTACATAAAAAGTTTGCTAACCACTGGGGTGCCTGGGTGCTCAGCTGGTTATGTGTCTTACTTCAGCTCAGGTCATGATCTCATGGTCCGTGGGTTTGAGCCCTGCATTGGGCTTTGTGCTGACAGTTTGGAGCTTAGGGCCTGCTTTGGATTCTATGTCTCCCTCCCTCCCTCTCTCTCTGCCTCTCCCCAGCTTGTGCACTCTCTCTCTCTCTCAATAATAAATAAATGAATAAATAAATAAATAAAGTTAAAAAATTTTTGAGGGAGCCTGGGTGACTCAGTTGGTTAAGCATCTGACTTCAGCTCAGATCATGATATCATGGTCCATGAGTTAGAGCCCTGCATCAGGCTCTGTGCTGACAACTCAGAGCCTGGAGCCTGCTTTGGATTCTATGTCTTCCTCTCTCTACCCTTCCCTGCTTGTGCTCTGCCTCTCTTTCTCTAAAATAAATAAACGTTAAAATAAATTAAAAAAAAAAGGTTGCTAACTGCT
This sequence comes from Helogale parvula, assembly GCA_004023845.1. Taxonomy (NCBI): domain Eukaryota; kingdom Metazoa; phylum Chordata; class Mammalia; order Carnivora; family Herpestidae; genus Helogale; species Helogale parvula. The sequence goes on along the minus strand of PJEM01002877.1, from coordinate 107,155 downwards.
GCTTTAGAATTATAATACAATGCTACAGATTTTGCATCATACTCTGTAAATATTTCAAGACTACTTCTTAATTTCTACCATCTGAACACTTTTTCACATCATCCATTACTCATTGGTTGGCATGGAATCATAACATTTATTTAGCGTCTCCTCTTTGTTAAACATTTGGTCATTTTCATGTCTTGAGTTATACAGAAGTCAATGAGCACCTTAAGTCATATAGGAGTCTTTGCTATCCATTTAGTTTATATATACACTATATATATATATATATACTTATGTATATATATATATGCACATACACACACACATCTTTTTACATTCTGTCTTCTGTGGAAATAAAATATATACATATGCATTCCATAGAAAAAATCAAGTTATATGATCATTTTCAGGTGTCTTCATCTCTTGATCTATTTTACTCTGCACAAGCGTTTGAATTAACTTCCAGTGCTAGCAGCAAATGTTGGAACTCAGATTTTTACCACTAGTCCCTAGAATCAGATGGTATTATGTTTTGCATTTTTATTAAATAAGTTAAACCTAAGTATTTATTCACTTGGTATATATTTGATTAATACAACTCTTGAAATTTTTGTCTATTTCCTTAATGTTTGCATTTGCTGATATGTAATAGTCCCATCTCATACTTTGTCAGTTTTTATAGATTTTTTTTTCTCTTGTGAATCCATGCAAATTCAAACTAATGGAAAGAAGACCTGCCTTAATCCAGGCTTAATAGGAGAATCAATTTGGATTCTGGAAGCTAGGAGGAAACTAGCCCAAATCAAGCCAAAATTTATTAAACCTATTCTGTTTCAGAAACTGTGCTAGGCACTGAAATAAAAGAATGAGCCAGACTCGGACTTTCCCTCTAGGAGTTAAACTGTCTAATAACTTAGGAACTAATGATGATATATCGAGATTTTGGAAATTCAAAGGTAAAAGTACACTTCATAGTTACAACTGTGCCTTTGTTGTTGCATTTCTGGATCATCTTTATCATTAACTTTGGCTCACAAATTATTTTGTTAGTGTTTGAAATATCCATATTATATTTAGTATATTATAAGATAATAACTACATATTATTTCACATCGGCACTTAAGAGAGTATTTTTCTTCCTGTCTGGAAAGGAGGGGAAAGCCTGGGTTCAGGCAGTAAGTATTGGCAATGTGCCCCAACCAAAATATTGAAAATGAAAAATTGGTAAGTTTTGAGTTTTGCTTATATAAAATCTACACTGCCTTGTGAATGATTCATTTTTCATCATCACCTGTTACGTCTTCAACCAACAGTTGTTGGTACTGAATTTTAAGTGCCCATAATGAGTTATTAGTGACAAAGGCTGTCTTTGAAATTCATTCAGGCCACCAAATTTTGCAAGGTATTTGGCACTCCTAAGGGGTGGGCACAACGCCCTACAAGCGTACAAAAGCTGATGACGGCCATCTCTTCCCATCCACGCACTCGGCAATGTCATGTTGGTGACTTGAAGTAAACCGCAGTGCGAGTGTTTGCGCGACGGGAATTACTAAACACTCTTAAGTCAGAGCTTCCTCCCTACTCCCACGCGGGGAGTGGATAGTTAAACATTTATAATCATGCTGCCGCTCCCAGTCTGACACCTCTAATCAATCCCTTATAAATGAGCAACATAAAACGAAAACTAAAAATTTTTCTCTAAATTATATGAGAATTGTACTCTCAACCCAAGCGAGCATCCACCGTAACTTGGAATCAGCCACACTCTACATTTCCCTGTAAACACCCACAAGCCAACCCGTAGATGGATATAAGCATAAGCGTAATGAGAAGTAAGGTCTGATGCAGAGACAGGAAGACGGGGAGAAAGAAGGTCTCCTGACAACTATGTATTATTCAACTGTGTGTATATCAGCCTACGATGCCGCATATCTTGATGAGCTATCATCAGATCCTAAATCATCAGATAATTTATTCTTAGAGAACAGGGACGGAGTTTCCTGTATCCCAGGGCTTAGCACACTTTCTGCTAGAGTAGGTTAAATAAATATGGACCTGATTTGAATTCAAGTTTTTCCCAACTTCACCACCTAAAATGATCCCCGTTTTAACCCCGATTAAGTAAGACCTCTCCTTCTTTTTGCAACCTCACATTCCGTTTTCTGAAAATAGAATATATAGTTGCATATCAGATCTGTCTTTACATTTTAATTAATAAGATATGAATAAATTTTCATATTTCATAATTTTTATATTTTGCATTTAAAATTTTTAATATGCAAATATAATATAACCAATACGAAATTTATCTAAGGATATGTTTGATCTGACATGTTTAAGTAAAAACATAGCGTATTGCTGGCCTTGGTGACTATTGTGTAAGTTTAAAAATACTAAACTTTAGAAAACAGATGGGAGCAAATCTCACTTTCTCTTTCATTTTTTTAATAAATTGGGTATAACACTTTCTTTATAAGTACATTAATCAGTGTCCATTTTTAAACTTTTTAAAAGATAGTTAGATGATAAATGTTATACAGAAAGTATTCTGACAATTGACAAAAATGTGTATCCTGAGCAAACTTTAGTCAAGCCTCCAGAAATTTTTCCTATAGCCCTGAGTGCATTCCCTTGTAAAACCTAGTTTTTGCAACAACGTAAATTCAGTACCAGATTCTATACTGAGGTCTCTTTCCCTCTATTGCAATAATCCTGAGTAAAATTGGTTTCACCACTTTCCCGTCTAACTTTGGGTTTTCTTTGACATAATCCACCTTTAATATTTTTGAGTGTCTTCATGACGCTACTCCCCAGCTTATTTCCTTCATGATGCTCTTCAACTTATATAGTTTTCTTGTTAATGTATTTGCTTAAGGACTTTTTTGTTTCCTACCACACCAGAAAGTACAGACGTGGGCTGTTTGGGCATGCTCTTATTTTCTCCTCAGTGTCTGTGCCACACTGGGGCATGTAGACAGTATTTGTTTTATCATTGCCTTATTAGTGCCACTGGAATTGATCTATTCCCTTTGTTTCTTGCTCCACCATCATCTCTCATATCCTGCTGGGACATTGCAATAACGTCTTCATAGATTTGTCTTTCTGGCAGTCTGTCCCTGATGTCCAAACTGCCCCCTCTCCATTTGCCTCTAGAGAGGAGCCAAACAGACATATTTGAACCCTCTGCAGGGTTTACACATGTATTCGAACCCTCTGCATCAGTTATGCTGTCTTCTTTTACATTTGTGATTTGCTTTATTTGAGGCTTCTTTCTTTTTTATTCGATGCTTTGCTAAGGGTTTGTCAATTTTGTTATCTTTACAAAACCAAATGCTTGATTTCACTGATTTTTTTTCTATTCTTTTTCTAATCTCTATTTGGTTTATTTGTGTTCTAATCTTTATTATTTTCCTCCTTCTGTCAACTTGGGGTGTTGTTTTTTCTTCTTTTTCTAGTTTCTTGCAATGTAAGGTTAAGATGTTTCTTGAAATCTTTCTTCTTTTTTAACATAGGCATTTGTTTATAAACTTCCCTCCTAGTATTGGTGTCGCCGCCTGCATCCCATACCTGTGGGTATGTTGTGAGTTCCATTTTTTGTTGTTTTCTCAAGCTGCTTTCCAATTTCTCTTTGATTTCTTTCTTGACCCACTAGTCGTTCAACCATGTGTTGTTAAATTTCCACATATAGTTGACTTTTCCAGTTTTCTTTCTGCTACTGATTTCTAGTTCCATTCCTTTCTGGCTGGAAAACATACTTGGTTTGATTTCAATATTTTTAGGTTTCTTGGGCTCATACTGTCACCTACCATTACTCTTGGAGAATGTTCATCATGGACTTGTGAAGGAAGTATGTTCTTCTGCTGCTGGATGGACCATTCTGTTAGGTCCATTTGGCGTACAGTGTTCTAGTCCTCTGTTTCCTCACTGATGTCCTGTCTGGATGTTTTAAACATTATCGAAAGTGGGATACTGAAATCTTCTACTATTATTGTGTAGCTTGTCTATTTCTCCTTCAGTTTTGTCAATGTTTGCCTCATATATTCAGGTGCTGATGTGGGTGCAGATATAATTTAATCATTGTCATATCTTCTCCCTCCTCCACTTATGTTATCGATGTTACACATTATACATTTTTGTAGTCTGTATCATTAACATATTTTATCATTATGGTTATTTTTATACTTTTGTCTTTTATTTCTTTGCTATAATTAAAATTACAAATTGTAAACACTTTTATCACAGTCTCTCCCAGGCACCTGGTGTATGTTGGGTTGTGACAATGCTCCGAAACAGTGAAGACAAAAGTTAGTCCCTTGGGCAGACCCTAAAAAATCACAACATTGGACATACACTCCAGTCTACTCTTTTGCTCCTTGGGGAAAAGCAAAGAGCTGGAAGGTTTCTCCCAATGATATAGCACTGTTTCCTGGAGAGAGCATAAACACGATTTTTTTAACCACCACCCGTGTGGTGGGTTTTGCACTCACCTTGGGGTGCAAAAGCTTCTTACCTGTTTTCTGGGTTTGTCATAAAAAGGATTGATCTTTGTGTTGTTGACATGGGTTTCTCCATGGGAGGAGTGAAGGCTGAGACTTCCTGTTCTGTCATCCTGTTGATATCACCCCCGAAGGGACAGATTGACATGGGACTCTCGTTGATGGTTGGCACTTTTTATTGGGTCGAAAGGAAAATGAGATAGCTGCCATGTAGGCAATTGGATTTAAAGTAAAATAAAACAGAGAGTCCAAAGAATCCACAAGTCTGCCAACTCTAAATTATCCTACTGATACATAGAGTTGAGTATTGGACTTTGAAACCATCCTTCACTAATGTTGGTATAAAGTCTATGCTGGGGATGTTTTGTTGGTACAGTTGTTTGTCCCTGATTCCTTGAAGCCAAAAGAAAATAGTACTGTTGTTATGCAGAAGCCAAAAAGGCACTGATTTCAAGATTCTACAGAATTTTGTTGCTGATATTTGTGTTTGGGTATCTTGCCATTGGTTTTCTCATGGGAAATACTAGCTTTCAGATTAGATGGTGGAACATGGGAGATCACCTCCCTTAATTGCAAATAGAAACTTCCATTCATTCCAATGTGCTTCACGACCCGAGTTCCCAGAAGGAGACCTTTCTTTAAGTTTCCTGCCAAAAACAATTAAAGCCTATATTCCAGGAAAGGAGAGTTAATAATACCTCAGCAATCAAACTTTCTTTCCTTATGAGAAAAGAAAAAGTGCCAGGAAGTTTGTGTGGTGGGAAGAATAGAAATGAAACAAATGAGGTACCAAGATTTGGGGAGGGGGACTCTTCCACTGAGCAGTGAGTGAATCCTTCTCTGAGAAATCTCTGATTGATTCTTTGGAGACCCCATAGTCTTTCACCCAAATCCGTAGAAGTGGGCAAGATGGTCTGTTAATGCACAGAGTCTGCTAGAATGGACATTCCTCATTAGAGAAGGAAAGACTGAAGTAAATTGCAAAGGAGGCTCATGTTAGGAGAGAGATCTGCTCCAAGAGCAAAACTCACTATCAAAGCTGAAGGGTCTTAGCAGTACCTAGTACCTCCTCCTTATCCCAAAGATGATGAAATTGAGGTCCTGAACTATAGGTCATATGAATACAAGGATCAGGCCTTTTAGGTGTTTTTAATCTGACACACGCAGAGACAAATTTTCCTCGCATCTAAATTTGGTGTGTATCTATCCTAAATGCATTGTGGTAAGATAGCCAACCAAAAGGATATCAAAATTGTTGGGATTATAGTCAAAACAAAAATATGAATACAGCCTTGCTCACACAGCTCATTTAAACTTTCTGAAACGCAACTTCCTTGTCTGCAAAATAGAAATATAAGAATGGCTATCTTGGAGCACTATTATAAGAATAAGAAGAAAATATGAGAATGTTTAATCTAAACTGATAAATACAACATGAATATTCATGGTCACTGTTATCATTATAAATATTAACGAGTAGACATGTGAACACTGAAAACGTTTATGGGATTCATAGCGTTTTTCTGGCTAGAAGTGATTTGGGGAGCTCTCCAGTCCCTTCATGTGTTATGTGGGAAGCAGTATGAAATGCCTCATCCACAATCATGTGGATGGTGAACGGAAAGTCTCTAGTTGGTATTTGGAGATTTACTCTATGCTGGTCTTTTCCATTACATGTGTTATCTCTTTAAAAACCTACAGCAGTTCTATTAGAGAAGACAATCAGTTCTCGCTTTACAGATGATACATTGAAGGCATGGCAAGGTTGGAAAACGTTCTCGTGGCTCCAGAGGGGCTGGGAGTCAAACGTGGCAGGCTGTGTGGGGTCTCCCCAGCGTGTGCTCTGGATCTTTCCATCAGCCGGCAATACTCAGGGCCCGTTTGTACTCCCGAATCAGCTCTTAGCCGTCCCTCAGTCTCGCAGAGTTGTGATTCCCGGCTTCCTTTAAAAGCACGCAAAGGAACCCATGGCTCTTTGAGACCACCGCATCTTTGAGGTTTCTGAGTACCTTATGATTGCATTTTTGTTGTTGTCTCTCTCACTTTAATCTATTTCGAGTCACAGGATCGTTTTTCCTGATTTGACCATGTCCTTTGCCTCCAGCCAGAGGAGGGAGGGACTGTCGTCTTCCGGTTACAACTTGTTGTCTAAGTATCTTCCCAGTTTCTAGGGTTTCTCTCCTATTCTTCCTGCTGAATCGATAGGAATCTAGTTCTAATAAAGGAATTACAAAATCGGAGAGTTTCAAGGGCTCTGAAGCTTCCCCAGCTTGGTACAGGGGCCTCCACAGAAGGCCGCCTCAACCGAGGGCTTTCCTGTGGAAGGCTCCAGCATTCTGGGACAGGCGGGCCACTTCACAATGCGGGGACTTGTGTGCATGTGCCACTCCTCTTAACCTCTCCTCACCCCTCACCGGAGCAAAGCCCCGAGCCCAGCCTTCTCTTTGGTGTGAAAAGGGGCTCCAGAGACAAACAGCAGTCGCTGGTTTATGGATTCTGATGAGTATCAGTAACTAACAGCAGGATCAGAAATAGACAGAGGTGGAGTTATCAGAGTGGGAGGGTAGGAACGATCCACCAGCCCTGGCATTTCCTTATCAAATAATCGTACATAATTACATTGGAAAAGGGAAAAAGCCTTTACAAAAAAAAGGCAAGCACAAAAGTATTATTTTGGAGTCTGGTAGAATGTAAGGAAGCCAGCCATTCATGTCACCCCCAGAAGCTCAGACAGAGCTAAATTATGTTTCAGATTAATGTATCGGTCAGTTCAAAGGTTAGACAAACAGCTCTTTCTCAAGGAGGCACACTACAAAGCTTAACTGTTCATTGGAAGGTCTGCAATGGTCTCAGTGGATTCCCAAAGGAGTCAGTGTTATTTGTTTCTGATTGGGAGATATCCCAAACTGACTCCATGCTACTGATGACCTCTATTGCTAGGGCATGAGGGTGAAACTCTGGAGCCGGTGCAACTTTACCAGTCTCTGGGAAAAAAAAAAAAAAAAAAGGAAAAGAAAAAGATAAAAACCACCCACACAAAACAACATGTCTTTAGTGACTCAAGGATTAGCCACAGCTCTGCAGCCTGGATGGGGGAAAGAATGCACCGAGAGTTTAGAGGTCCACTCACTCAGTTCTGCAAAAATGTACAAGAACTAAAAATAGTAAGCTGTTCAGAAATGTGGTCTAGAGGAGTCAGGTTTGATTTGATGCAAAACTATGTAACTGGCAGTAAGAAAAGGGCATGGAATAAGTTAAATTTTTGCTCAATAGTTACCACCATTCCCCGAATGCGTTTAAGATACTTGAGTTGAATAGCTCTTCATATGAAACAGCCAGTTGTAAATAGAAAGCAAAATAAAGCTCTTGGAGAAAGAAACAGAAAAGAGGGGGCACTTTAGATGTGCAGATTTGGACACAGTGTATATTGGAAAGTGATTATATTTGAAGTTAAAAGTATTAAGCTTCATGTATCAGAAAGGTAAAGACATAGCTTCTTAAAGGGGTCCAGAGAGATGCTGAGGGATCCTTCCATGGTGACTTCAAGTGTCTTCCAAGAACATGATTCAACTTTCCCCACCTCAGATATTCATTATTTACTCACTGCAAGACACCCACCAGTAGTTATTAATTTGCCTTTATGCCTCTTTATCACAAGGAGTCCCAAGGTCTTTTTTGGGTTTTGAATAAGGCATAAGTTCTGGATGGTTTTGAGTTAATAGAAATCCACAAAAACTTTATTCCATTCCCACAGGTCATTTAACATTCAAAACTATAATCAACTAAATCAAAATGAAATTCTTGAGTGCTTATTAGAAATAGGGCACTTTGAGATTGAGGGCAATAGAGGAGAACATTTCTTAATAAAAAGATATGACCTCTATCTAGAAAAAGCCTAGCATAAAACTACCTTGGGGGGGAGGGCACGGGATATGTACCTCAGCTATTTACTTGTCCATGTGTCACATATGTATTCAGTAGGGTACTCATTAATTTATTCTACAAATATTTCCACTTTCTGTCTTACAATGAGATTGTCAGAATATATCCTTGGCTGTTATGAAATAATTATATAATTCCTGGGTGGTGTCAGTGTGAAGACAATGCAGATAGCAGAAGAAACAATTTTGCAGGAATGAGATGGGCACTGGGGAGAATTTGGGGCAGCTGAGGGAACTTCTTGGCTAAGCATGTGTCAGATTGGGTCTGTGTAGATGAGAACACTGTGGTGCTCTGACAGAAACAAGGATGGGCCGCAAGAGACCAGCCGGACGGAATAAGAGTACTGAATTACACACGCTATATTCGAGCAGCATTTTCACAGGGCAGAAGAAGACACGACCTCTGGAACTGAGAAAGTGAAAAGACATACAGCCAGTGTGAGAGCCAGAAGTTGATGGCTTCACCAGAGAATCAGCAAGGGGTGAGTCAAAGGGGTTTTGAACAATAAAAATGGACTGCTTAAATTCCAAAAGCTCGCATTGACAATGAAATGGGTTCATTTTATCTGTTGTACCTTCAGGTTTGTGTGTAAAGAGGTTATCTGGGTCTGAGAATTGTCACCATGGAAGATGAACAGGTTGGATTGGCCAGAGTGCATGCTGCGGCCGTAGGGAAGTTGGTGCAAGATGGCACGAGGCAGGAAGGAAGAAAACTAAAATCAGAAGAGAACCTTCTATTCTGAATACATTCATTGGGACCATGTGACCCAAGAGGCCAATGAAGAGGAAGAGGCATGTTCAGTGGGACTAGCAGAAGAAACAGATGACAAAGGGGTGCAGTACGACATAATGGAAGTGACACCTGTGGGACCGTGACCACTTCAGCCATCATTCTACCATCTGTAGAAGAGGGCTGGTCTACAGAGCAAATGAGATATTCCATGTAAATATCTATGTAAAATTTTACATGAAATATAATATAGTGGGAGATTTATACATTGTATACTATGTACATGTTCCTCTCATTCTGCTTCCAGCATGAGGCATTAAAAACACTGTGTGCTTAGGGAGTCTGTTTGGCTCAGTGGGTTAAGCATCCAACTCTTGGTTTCAGCTCAGGTCATGATCTCACAGTTCATGAATTTGAGTCCTGCATCAGGGCTCCGCACTGACAACACTGAGCCTGCCTGGGATGCTGTCTCCTCCTCCCTCTGCCCCTCCTCTGCTTCTTATACTTGCTCTCTCTCTCAAAAATAAATAAATAAACATTTTTTAAAAAAATCTTTAAAACTACTATGTGCTTTATAAGTATTCTTAAAATTGTTTGAATTCATAAATTGGATATGGAATGGAGGAACATTATATTTTGAGATTTTTGTGATACATTACGCATTTTATTGAATTGCATGAGCTGTAGTCTGTCCATGGTGACTGGTGTCAAAGGGAGTAAGTGTCCCTGGGGTAGAAGACTGAGCTCAAGCTTTCAGAAAGGTCATCAGGAATACTGGTCAAGGATAAAACAGAGAGCAAAATATGAATCAGGTGCTGAAGTAAGGTTAGAGGAAGCTGATGGGGGTAATGAGCTCTTCATTTTTGATTCATCTTTATATCCATAGTGCTTAGGGAGGAAAAGACCTTTGGCATTGGTGCCTTAATTACGTTAGAAGAGGGATACCATATAATTTGGTGGTGTACTTCAAATGAGGAGACATATGGTTACAGAAGAAACACTTGAGAAACAAAAGCAAGATTTCTCCTTAATCCATTCATTCATTCGCAGATGTATATGGAATATCTAATAAGGTGCTACATATTTTTTGGGGGGACCATGGATATGAAAATGAACAAGAGTGACAAAATCCCTGCTGTCACAGAGCTTAATTTGACCAGAGAAGACACACAGTATACAAGAAGTTGAAGAAAATAGGGAAAGGTGAAATCTCCATGGTGAAGGCTGAGTGGTGAAGGTGAGTGGTCCTTTGAGAGGAGTCCAGGTTAAGGCAGGACGAGAAGGTGGGATGAGAACACGGCAGAAGAAGGTTAAGAAGAACAGGCGTTGACACCGATAATACTACACTAGTTTCCACGGACATAGGCACTTAGTCTTGTGTTACACCAGCCAGCTGAAATGGACAAACTGAGGAGCGCCTGGGGGGCTCAGTTGGTTGAGCGTCCGACTTCGGCTCAGGTCACGATTTCACAGTTCGTGGGTTCGAGCCCTGAGTCAGGCTCTGTGCTGACAGCTCAGAGCCTGGAGCCTGCTTCCGATTCTATGTGTCCCTCTCTCTCTGCCCCTCCCCTGCTCATGATCTGTTTCTCTGTCTCAAAAATAAATAAATGTTTAAAAATTTTTTGAAATGAACAAACTGAAATGGACAGATTCAGTAATTCTCAATCTTCTAAGGGCCTTCAAACACGCACATTCTAGGACCCATCCCAGATAGATGGACCCACTAGCTTCAGATGGGATGGAGAAGTAAGTGACAGTGACTGAACATTCAGGGTGAGCCTCCACAGTTAGTTCCCAGGCCTTACTGTCTGGGAATGAGAATTCTGCTAGAAATGAGAGTTCTACTGAAAATTTTTAGGTAAATAGTTAAATGGACAACCTCAAAGAAGGGATCGGATACTATGGATTGAGGAAAATCAAGCTGATGCATTTTGGTGCCAGACCTGGGCTGAAATTAGCACTTGCTGGCCTGAAAGGATGCATGTGTCAAAGTGGATTTACAAGGTCCGCGTAGGATAAGGTTTTAACCCTTCCTATTTGGAAGATACCCGAGGGAAAATGCATTCAGATGAATTGACTAATGGTACTACTTACAGAATGTATTTTAGGAAGAGGAATAGAAAGGAGCAGGAATTCTGGTTCTTCCCTATATTTTATGTATTTTAAGGTTTCTCTAGAATAAGAAGAAGAAAAGTCTCCCTTTATATTTAATTTCCATTTACTACAAAAGTTTGCAATTTTTTAATTTAAACTTAAGTGTATAGTAGTATATTTAACCTTAAGTATATGATTTCTGTTTTGTAAAACTTAGAATGTCCCTGAGTTGAAAAAAAAAAAAAACCAACCAAAACTGTGCAAATAGATGACATATATCAGTTGTAGGATATATGTATATTCTAAACTCTAAAAATAACTGAATATTTTTAGGAAAAAGAGAAGCATCTTTTCATTTCAATGTGAAATTTTTCAAAAATAAGACAGTGTTCAGACTGTTATTGGCATGATTAGTTTTAATTTTTTTTTAAATTTGTGACATCTCCCAATATTTCTGTATTAAAACATAAGAGAGAAGAGAAATATGCCATTACTTTCAACCAAAGCAATTAAGAAAGTATTATGAAATTACAGGTTCATGCTCCTTTAAATGGGTTATGCACTGGCTATAAACTCTCAGACCTTATAGGCTCTTGGAGAGATTAATGATTAATTGAAGGAGGCACAGGATGAAACGATGTGGCACCTTCAGTCAGGAGTCAGAACCCTCTACTCATTTTCATGGAACATGTTGATAAGTTTCAGAAATCTTGATAGTCTTCCAAACTATGTCCCATGTTTCTTTCATGAGTCTAAATGCAAATAAAAACATCGTGTTCTTGTCTCCTGAGGGATTGGGCCAAATTCTTGAGAAGGAAAATCATGATTCAGTATTTGGAAAGTGAAAAGGAAAATGAAAGAGACGAGAAGAGAAGAGAAGAGAAGAGAAGAGAAGAGAAGAAAAAAGAAAAGAAAAGAAAAGAAAAGAAGAGAAAAGAAGAGAAAAGAAAAAGAAATTGTGTGGCATTATTCTGTTGCTTTTGTTGGACCAGCTTTGGCTTTCCAATGCTGTAGAACTGTGCCTTGTTCCCAGTGGGGGAGACCAAGAGACGTGGAGGGCTTTTCAGGTTAGGAACTACTATCAGGTTGCACATCTAAGACCACTTAGACTGAGGAAGATGTTTGGTGTTGAGAGTTAACCAGTCTGGCAGTAATTTCTATATTTTAATATTCAGATAGGCAACAATCTAGCAGAAAATGGATTTTAGTATGAAACAAAACTCAAGAGGAGGACGTAATTATCACAATCGTGGAACAGGGTTTGGACGTCGTAAAGGGAGAAGGTCAGTGTTTGCTCTATGCTCTGAGGCCTCTTCAACACCTTATTGTAACAGGACATCATGGGAAAAAATTAAAATATGATTAAACTATTCTATATCATAGGTTTAAAGGAAATATTTTTGAAACCATACTTAACATAGATGCCGTAGCTGATTTCATTATCTATTTAGGGACTTCTATAATTACTTTTATAGTTATGCTATTTGTGAAGTAAATCAGATTTTTTGTTTCAGTTGTGAAATTATTTAGTGGTCAAGAGTACATCCCCCAGGGGTGCCTGGGTGGCTCGGTCAGTTGAGCATCCAACTCTTTATAATCTTAGGTCATGATCTCATGGTTGGTGAGTTCAAGCCTTACGTTGGGCTCCTGCTAACAATGCAGAGCCTGCTTGGGATATTCTCTTTCTCTCTCTCTCTCTCTCTCAAAAATAAGTAAATAAACTTAAAAATTATATTTATATTATAATCCCACAAACTCTCAGCCTCGTGATTAGGGGACCCTTAATGAGTACATTTCCAACTGAAGAGACGTCCATTTTCTTCAGAATGAGAATGTGGGGTTTGATTAGAGAACCGTCATTAACACAGCAGACTCATCCTAGCGTACTCTTCCGAAACCAGGGTCCTTAATCACGGTCTAAATCAGGAAAGGCTGGTCCACAGGGGTATAGAATGAAGTTTCTCTCTTTAGGTCGGGAGAACAAGGTATCTTTGGGCAAAACCTTTAGGTTGACAATACATTCCTTTCTTCCTCTTACCGGTTCTTATCAGTTCACTGTTTCTCTCTCAGCCCTTTCTGCTCGTGTTTGCCACGGAAAAGATGCTAGTTCTCAGTTTTAAAGGAACCAGAGGAGCCACGCATTCTCAGGGTGAACTCTTAACTGTGGAGGACGGCGCTAGCAGCCTGCTCTCTACCAGTAAGGTCTCAGCAACTCTCTGCAAAGACAAAGCCAACGGCAAACCCCATCTCCCATCCAAATCCTGGGGGTAACACTGTTGTTATTTCCTTTCCTGTCAATCTAGCCAGAGGAACGGGCAGGGCCAGCCAGTGGGGATACAACCAGCAACCAGGGGCAAAGGCCCAACTTCCTCATCCTCCTGAGCAGCAATGAGGTTATTATAAGTTTGATTTCAAAGTACTGGTGTTTCCAACTTCATCTGTGTAAAAATAATAGGGAGAAGATTCAGTAACTCAGACATCGAAGGCCGCCTCTGCATGATTTGCACACATTTGAAATGGGAGTCAGGATCACAACCAGAAATAAAGGAAATTCAGGCCAGGGCGCCTGGGTGGCTCAGTCGGTTTGGCATCCGACTTCAGCTCAGGTCATGATCTCAGGGTTCGTGAGTTTGAGACCTGCATCAGGCTCTGTGCTGACAGCTCAGAGCCTGGAGCCTGCTTCAGATTCTGTGTCTGCCTCTCTCTCTGCCTCTCCCTGGCTTTCTCTCTCTCTCAAAAATAAATAAACATGAAAAAAATTTTAAAAAAGTAAATTCAACTAAATGTTATTCCTGCCTTCAACCCTAAACATGAACCCGTGAACAGTCAGAAGAGAATGAGCAACATACTTGGTAATTCAATAATTTTTTAACTCTTGACTTGGCATAGGAAAGACAGGTTAATTTATCTTAATGGGGTTCTTATTTTATTTTTTAAATAACTAGGTAACTCAGTGGAGCCATTAACATTCTGAAACAACAAATGATCGTGTTACTGCCGGGTCCTGACTTACTGTAACGTCTCCGAGGTAAAAAGCCTTCGAGCCCATAGTGAAACTCCATCCTCTTGTACTTAGGTTTGGGTCCCCAGAAGGTAGCATGTCTGGTGCCCCGCTGTTTGGAAATGACCCCACCGCAGGCGTGGAAGATGAAGTTACAGCAGGAGAGACAGAGAACCTCCGAGGATTTGTCTGGGACACAGGGACCCTCGCCTGTGAGGGACAATTTCCAAAAAAGGCCTCACTGATCATCTTGAACAATTGTGACTGTTTAGGCCTTTTGTCCTGAGATGCTGACGGCGGTCTCTGCATTTTGTGGGTTGATTCTGGATGGCCACCCTGGAAAACTTTAGCAGGGAAACATCATATGGAGTCTTGAAAGACGTAACTCAGACATGCAGACATGCAAAATACATTTTCTCTGGCATGCCTCTCTCTCTCTCTGTGTCTCTCTGTGTCACACACACACACACACACACACACACACACACACACTCTCTTTCTTTCCCCCTGGGGAAGAATCATGCATTGCCTGAAAGAGAAATGAATCTCCTATATTTTTCCAAAAGGTACGTTTCCATAATTATCATGTAAGAGAAATGCAATACAATATATAAGAGAGATGGTGTGGAGTGTTGACTTTTCTAGCCCCGTGAGTTTGTGTTTTCTCTGAGTCAGTGAGGTGTGATACACGAATTCCAAAGCCAGCGTCTCTCCGTGTTGCGGGTTGTCATTCAGAGAGCGCTCCTGCCAGGTGACTTTAACCTTCACCGCTGTGGACAGTAACCCTTGGGGCACCATTGCGTTTGTGATTAAAATAACCGCTTGCAGTTGTAAACCTAAAACCCGTTCAGAAGGAGGCCCGAGTTAGAGAAGCTGCCTCTCTTTCCTAAACAGCCAGTGGGCCGGGTGGGAGCTCTGTGCAGTTACCGTGCCACGTGGGCTCCTGTCTGAGGGAACCCTCCGCTGTTACACAGGAGAACTTGGCCTCGGAGCCGAATGAGCCCCTGAAATCTGATCAGCCGCAGGCCAATCTGCAGGAAGCTGTCATCACCTCGCGGAGTTTGCAAAACTCGGGAGGGAACCACTTTCACTTTCAGGGTTTTCGGAGACGATGGGCAACTTCTCCTGCCAAAGTGCTGCAGCCTCATCTCTGGATGAATTTGTATTTGTTTTTGGCTGGTTCTGTTTGGTCTCACCCCGCTTTTAATGGCTCTGCCAACCCCCGCTGTGGCGGATTCTGGGCCCCCAGAGGCCGGCACGTTTCATGAGTGAAAATAGGATGCGCAGCACGCACTTTCATTCTGGCTCTCTTGTCCCTTTTTTCTCACCCTCTTCACTCCCGCTGCTGATGACAAGGCCAAAGCCACCCCCTTCGCTCTGCCAGGGACTCACAGAAGCACCTGCCTGCAGTGCACCTGTGAATCACTTTGCAAATGTGCTCATGCGTCTAGCACATAGAAGTCAGACCTTCCTCGCGGAGACTCTGCTGAGTCAGGCTTTCCCGAGGAGCGTCCGTGCCTTCATTCCCTAAGGACCGCACTGTCTGACCCCATTTCTTCTTTTAAGAGGATTAATTTTGAGCGGGACAAGAATTGGCTTTGTCTGTACTGAGTAAAGTCGCTGAGAAATAAGTTGAAATTCTATGAATATTGATTTCAGTGCAGTATTTTTAAATGTCCAGCTTAAAAAATATTTTCAGCAATATAATATTCTTTCTTCTTGTCGCCGTGTAAACTTTAACTGTGAAATATATATATTTATTCCACACACACACACACACATATATATATACACACACCAAACCCTTAAATAAGATATCACTTTGGATTTTTGAATTCCCAAATATACAGAAAGGAAACCTGTCAGGGAGTTTTAAAAGAGTTGGCCCTTGGGGCGCCTAAATGGCTCAGCTGGTTAGGTGCTGGCTTTGGCTCAGGTCATGATCTCACAGTTTGTGAGTTCAAGCCCGGTGTCGGGACTCTGTGCCAACAGCTCAAAACCTGGATCCTGCTTCTGATCCTGTGTCTTCTCTCTCTGCTCCTCCCCCACTCATGCTCTGTCTCTCTCTCTCTCAAAAATTAAAGAAAAAATTAAAAAAATAAAAAAAGTTGCCCCTTATTTTGGCTGTTTTTAAATAGCTACTTCACATGAGATCAGGGTAGAATAAGAGAATAAATTCTTGACTTGGAGCCTTTACATGATTGGCATGAAATTTAAATAAAACAATGGTTGTGGAATGCCGAACACTGAGTTTGGAATATTAGATGCTCAACACATGCAGAGTGTGACCTTGAGAGATTTGAGGCGCCAGACACAAAGAACATAAAATTGAGATTATTATCATAAAATAAGTCTCAAACACTAGAGACAGAGCAACCAAAATGAAAAGTGTAATCTTAGTTTAAGAATAATTGTTATGAATATATTTTTCTCTTGATCGCAATATTTCCCCAGCCCACTTAGAAAGCAGAGTTGCTACAATGATATGGATCTTCAAATGTGGGTCTTCAAAAGGAAGAAAAAGGCAGAGAAGGAGAAGAAAGACGAGGGGAAGGGGAAGAAGCAAAGGGAAAGAGTAGGACAGAAGAGTGATTAACTAGGTATAATGCTATACACTGAAAATGGGAAGTATTAAAAAAAATGGAGCATAAGATGCCTGGGTTCAAGTCCTGCACTAAAATAATAGCTCTGTGACCTAAGACCAGTGACTCAATGCCTCAGGCCACAGTTTCTCCATCTTCACAAAATGTGGATGATCATAGAGCCTCCCATCTAGGATTGTAGTGAGGGTTAAATGAGATAACAAGCCAAATGCGTTTAAGCAGGACCTGTTTGTGTAAGTAATAAAGATGAGCTATCAGTATATATTACCTCTAGGGCTTATAACAAACCTTAAAGGTAGGCACATTGATCCCACTTTTCCAAAAATAAGTATATTTCTCAATGTGGGAAAGGTGAGAATTAAAAGAAAATTAATGTTTATTTATTTTTGAGACAGAGAGAGACAGAACACGAATGGGGGAGGGGCAGCGAGAGAAAGAAACACAGGCTTCAGGCTCCAAACTGTCAGCACAGAGCCCTGTGTGGGACTCGAAGTCACATAGCATGAGATCATGACCTGAGCTGAAATCGGACACTTAACTGACTGAACCTCCCAGGAGCCCCAGGAAAGCTGAGAAATTACAGGCTGACTCCAAGGCCCATGTTCCTATTTTTATACCTTCCTTTATGGAAAGCTGTGGAGAATCTCTGAATGGCCCACAAACTACCATCTTTTAATACTTATGACTCTTTAGCAACATGTATATATTTTGAGTCCTTAAAGTTATTAACATAACGGTTTAGGGTATATATACTTTACAGATAGAACATTGATACCAAATTCAGACAAAGACATTACAAAAAAAAGGAAAAAAGAAAACTACAGACCAATACCTCTGATTAATGTTGATGTAAAAATCCTCCTCAAAGAATACTAGCAAACAAAATTCAATAGCATATTAAATAAGGATTATACACCAGAGCAAAGTGGAAGTTATTCCTGCAAAGATGGTTCCATGCATGAAAATGTATCAATATGATACACCACATGATCATCTCCATAGATGTAGAAAAAGCATTTGATAACATCAAACACTCTTTCATGATAAAAACACTCAACAAAATAAGTTATAGGAGGAAAGTACCTCAAATAATAAAACCCATATATGAAAATTCCACAGTTAACATCATGCTCAATGTTAAAAAGAAATGAAAGCTTTAACTCTAAGATCAGCAATAAAACAAAGATGTCCTCCCTCGCCACTTATTTCCAATGTAATATGAGAAGTCCATCCCAGAGCCATTGGACAAGAAGAACAAAGAGAAGACACCCAAACTGAAAGAAAGGTACCATAATTCTTATATGTAGAAAACTCTAAAAATTCTAAAAGTAATAATAACAACCTGTTAGGGCTCATAAATTGGGAAAGCTGCAGTATACAAAATCAACATACCAAATTAGTTGTATTTCCCTGCACTAATAATTAACAATCTCAAAAAGATATTTTAAAAAATAACAACTGAAATAATAAAATACTTAAATTTAATCAAAGAGGTAGAAGACTGTAACACTGAAAATTACAAAATGCTTTGAAAGAAACTATAGAGGATACAAATAAATAGAGACATCCCATGTTCATGGATTGGAAGACTCAATCCTGTTAAAGTGTCCATACTACCCAAAGTGATCTACAGACTTAATGTAATCCCTATCAAAATCCCAGGGGCACTTTTTTTTTTTTTGCAGAAAAAGAAAAAACATAAATTTATGTAATCTCAAGGAAACTGAATAGTCAAAACAATCCTGAGAAAGAAGAATGGATCTGGAAGCCTCATATATCCTGATTTCCAAACATATTAAAGAGCTACCATAATCAAAACAGTGTGGTACTGGTATAAAGACAGACGTATAAGCTAATGGGACAAGAGAGCCCAGAAATAAACCCACACACACAAAATCAACTGATCTTCCACAAGGTTGCCAAGAATACACAGTGATGAAAGGCCCATCTCTTCCCCAACTGTCACGAGGAAACTAGATGTCCATATACAAAGAATGAATTGGACTCTAACCCCACATTCAAAAATTAACTCCAAAGGGACTGAAGACTTAAATGTAAGACCTAAACTATAAAAATGCTGGAAGGAAACATAAGGGAAGAGCTTCATGATATTGGATTTGGTAATGATTTCTTGGATCTGACACTATGAACAGAGGCAATAAAAATGGAAGTAGATAAATAGATGGCATCAAACTCAAAATCTGCTCATCATAGAACACAATCAACAGAGTGAAAAGCAATCAACAGAATGGGAGAAAATATTTATAAAGCATATAAAGGATTAACCTCAGAATCTCAACAAGAAAACAGTAACCCAATTAAAAAATAGGCAAAAGACTTAGACATTTCTTCAAATAAGATATACAGTGGCCAAAAGCATATAAAAAGATACTTATCATTATTAATTATTCAACAACTGTAAATCAAAACCAAACTGAAGTGTCACCTCACATCCATGAGGATAGCTACCATCCAAAAACCAAAGAAGAACTAAAGGAAGAAAGGAAGGAAGATGGAAAGAAAAGAAAAGAAACATTGGTAAAAATGGAGAATGCTTGTACACTATTAGTAAAATTGTAAAATGTGCAACTGCTATGGAAGGCAGCATGGAGTTTCCCCCAAAATTAAAAATAAAATGACCACATGATTCTGTAATCTCTTTTGAAGAATTAAAGGAGAATCTCAAAGAGATTCTTACACATCCATGTTCATTGCAATATTAGTCAAAATCGCCAAAAGGGGAATGGAACCCAATGTCCATCAACAGATGGATAGATAAACAAAATGTGGCATGGGCATACAATGAAATATTATTTAGCCATAAAAAAGAAATCCCGTCACATGCCACAATATAGATGAACCTTGAAGACATTATGCTCAGTGAAATAAGCTAGTCACAAAAGACAAATACTGTGTGGCCCTACTTATATGTGTTACTTAAAGTAATCAAATTCATAGAAACAGAAAGTAGAATGGTGGTTGCCAAGGGGGAGGAGGAGAAGGAAATGTTGAGTTGTTCAATGGTTATAGAGTTTCACTTTTGCAAGACAGAAAGGTCTAGAGTTCTGTTGCACAGCGTGAGTATAAATAACACTAACACTACTGAACTCAACACTTAAAATTAAGATAAATTGTACGTTATGTGTTCTTTAATGTTATGCACCACTTAAGATGGTAAATTTTGTTATTTTTTTTCTCATAACTAAAGGTAAATATTTATCCATTAACATAAATATAAGTATGGAATATTGAAGAAAATGTGGGGGGAAAGGATTAATCTGGCTACTGGTCATTCGAACAAAGTTCACAAGTAAAATAGTTTCAAAATTAAAATCAAAAAATAGTTTTAGTTGAGTTCTATCCCACTGAGCATTTATCAAACACTTTTGTTATACAGTAAAACACATCTGATGGGTATTTAATAAATATTTCAGTAGGTAAGGCTTCAGTACATATATTTTAAAGTGATGTTTTCTCATCATTATAAGTCATATGAAAATTTCTCCATAGAAACATCCACTTTGTTAGCATTTCCCCCAAATTTTTCTTTTTTAATTTTCTTTTTTAACATTTATTTATTATGGAGAGATAGAGACAGAGTGCGAGCACAGGCAGGGTAGAGAGAGAGGGGACAGAATCTGAAGCAGCCCCCAGGCTCTGAGCTATCAACCCAGAGCCCAATGCGGGGCTCGAACCCACAAAGCATGAGATCATGCCCTGAACCGCAGTCGGATGCCTAACTGACTGAGCCACCCAGATGCTCCAGTATTTCCCCCAAACTCTAAAGGTTGTTTGCCCCATAGGTAACTTTCAAAATTAAGCTGACTTAATTTGGGAGACAGCTATTATGAATCCATGAATTAATGCAAATGGAGAGGAAACCTACATGTTGTATCACTTGGGGAAATTGAATTGCACAGTGCTTTGCAAAAGGAAGACCTTGGGGAGGGAGAAAAGAATAAGTAGAAATGAAAAAGCAAAGATGGGAAGTGAGAAAAGGGAAAAAAATATAGAACGAAAGAAAGAAAGAAGAAAGGAAGAAGGAAAGGAAAGGAAGAAAGAAAGAAAGAAAAAGAAAGAAAGAAAGAAAGAAAGGAAGGAAGGAAGGAAGGAAGGAAGGAAGGAAGGAAGGAAGAAAGGAAGAAAGAAAGAAAGAAAGAAAGAAGGAAGCGGCAAATTGATAAAGGAGAGTAAATGACAGGATAAGTTTAAATTAGAGAAAAATTACCTAAGAGTGGAAGACTTTAGTAAGAACTCCAGTTGCTTTTTAAAATATCTTTGTTTGAGGCCTAAGTTGTCCCTCCAGACTCTTGCACTTTGTCCAGGAAGCTTCTGGGAAATGGAAGCAAGTACCTGGTCTGTGAACTAACTCTGAGCTGGTCAGGGCTGCCCCCTTCTTTGGGTTAGAAAAGTCCTGCGTGAGTCAGAAGTACTCCAGGAAAAAAATATCTTTAAATTGTGATGAAAACCTCACAGAAAGAGCTATAGTAAAATAAAGATTAATTGCAGAAAAGTAAAAAAAAGAAAAAAAAAGAATTCTTGGAAGAAGAGGTGAGAAAGAGAAAAAGTAACATTTTTGGTGGTATTTTCAGAAATATTGGACCAACAGCATTAAATCTCTATGGTGCATATGTACTTGAGTCATTAAGTTGTTATGATCACCTGCACAGCTGTTGAATCTGCTCTTTCTCTCAGTGTGTCTGTAAGACATTCTCTCCAGCCCTCACCTCTGCGCTCACTCTACTACTTACTCTCTTGGCCCTGAGCAAAATTTACTTGTCAGCACTGGTTTTCTTAGGGCATGTAAGGCACCATGGTTTGCTTAAGTAGCCAGCAGGAACTTCCTGGCAGGACCTTCAGCCTGGCTGCATCCCAGGACCCATCTGACGGTGGAACCACGTTATGCTGTAGTTTGGTTATAAAAGACTGATATGGATGTGGGTATGGTTATAGAGATGATAGAAATAGAGCCAGCTTTTGACATATATACCCACAAGACAAAGGGCTAATTGCCACAAATCAACATTCTTTTTTTTTTTCTTCCTCCTTTTCCTTGTTATTAGTAGGGGCAGGTGTTAAAGTTGACCAGGGGAACATGATCCTGGCAAAGGATTAGCAGAGAAAGTCTCCAGAGGTTCAAGGAACAACATTTCCAAAGTTTAACTTTATCCAGTGACAGAAATAAATTAAATGATCATTTGAGGCTCCCTACTAATGTACAAGAAGCTATCACGAAAGAGAAAATATCTTGCAGTGTTCAATAACGAAAGTCTGACTACATTCAGACAAACATAATCTCCATAACATTTGTATGATTAGGCAAGATTGCTAATGTATCCAACCAATCATTCATTATTTTATTCCATGCTCACTAAGGGAACATCTACTATTTATCCAGGCACTGTGCGAGGCATCAGCTGAAGAATGCTGTCCTCACGGGGCTTGCATTCTAGTGCAAAGAGACGCATATATTTTAAAAAGTATGGGAATTCATCCAATAGTTATATGGGAAAGGCTTTGGACAAAAATAAATCAGAGAAGAGAATAAGCAAGCTGGGAAGGGAGTCATTTTAAAGAGGGTGTCAGGAAAAGCTTCCCTTAGGAGACAATGTGTAAACAAAGAGTTGAGGGGAGTGAGCTGATGTTTAATAAGCCAACCTCACATGGGATATTGTCACTGTTTTACTGGGCCATGGAAACCCTGCATAATGGTTTGATGGATTTAGTGGTTTAATGGAATAATGGATTCTGCCCCAGGCTAATTCTTGTACAAAAATGTATTGGGTGATCAGATGCTAGCCTTGGGTTTTTCTGTGGAATACATTGATGGACAACTTATCTAATGTTTGTGCCTCAGTTTCCACACTGTAAAATAAAGATAAAACTACTACCTGGCTCATTGGATCACGTGAGGATAATTGCATTGTTCCATGCAAAGTGCTTAGAGCAGTGTTTGGCATATAAAAAGGACTAAGGAAGTATTAATTCTTTCATTAGTGTTGCTACTTTTTTAATTAACAAAGGAATAAAATAAGAAAAGCTAAAACATCTCTTAGCATACACTTCCTGTTGAAGGCATGATAAACTTTTCAGAGATATAAATGAAGAGTTGTTGATTTGTTATAAAGTTGTAAATGTTTGACCCTTTTCCATTATATATAGTTTAGTGTCTGACTTTGGATTTGTGAAATGGATAAAATAAATGTAATAACAAGTTTTTGGAGTGGAATGGAGTCTTAAACATCAGTGGCATGTTTGGGGCAAATATTTTATTTTTTATTTCTAATTTAATCATCTTGGGCAGTCCCCCTCTTTTTTCTTTTTAATTTGGCATAAACTAAACTGTTTTAATCATCATAGAACAACCTCAGATTCTATATAGACATATGAATTTGGGAAAGAAAGGAATCATTGAACTAGTATCCACTGACATACAGGGAATAAAACAGATTCAATTATCTAGCTACCTAGTGTATTTGCAAAGTGGAATGTGACACAAATTCTACTGTTACTCTCAATACTCTGAAAAACCAAAATGAGATATCTTTAACAGAATTATTGCCTTGTCTGATGGGCAGTGTGTCCACAAGTAAAGGATCCCCAAGTTAAAAGGGTGCTACTGGAGTTACTGAGAGATGAGAGTCTAGATTGGTCTGTCAGGCAAACTCTTATCTTGAGTGTTGTAGTTTTCTCCCCTTAGCCAATGCCAAGGCCCCCAACCTCCATTATGTTTTTCAAAGATTCAGTAAAGTTGAGGTGCCCAAAACCAGAATAAGTTGATGCTTAGTTTCAACTCTTTGAGAACACAGAGAGTTGTTCCTTAAACAAACAAAAGGGTTTAAGTGTATTTTCAACAACGGGAGCCAAAGGAGTAACAATGCATGTTTTTAGTTCTTTCCAATGTCCTTTCTGCTACATTCCAAGTCCATTTGTACCACAGTTTTTCTCCATATCATCAAACATTTTAGTCTCACAGGGTTGTTAATCACACTTCGCACGTAGATGGCCTGAGTTTGAAATGTCATTGCTTAGAATTCGATAAACAGTCATTAATCCTTAAAAAAAATTCAGGAAGTTGTGCATTTTGTAATCATTTTACTCAAATTATTGAGTTTCTAGAATTATCATAGGCTTGCCATTTTTCAGATGATCCATGATCTTTAATGGTTTTCTAGATGTGAAAATAATGGTAGGTTTGATACAGTGAAGTTGTGTAAATTTTCTTGCCACTTTGCCCAGAACTAGACATCCTTTCTTCACTGTTGCTTGGAGGTCATTTTGTTCATGAACCTTCTCTAACATTGGGATAGGTCCTCGAGGTACCCCATTGCTCTCTGTGTATTTCCTGTATCAGCATCCACACACGATACAGTTTGCTTGTGTAATTATATTTTTTTTCAAATGAGGCCATAGGTCTAACACCATCATGTGTTACTTGTCATTGCTTTCCTAACCCCTCACATGATGCTCATAGTAAACAATGTGTATTTATTGTTGAGCGATGAATGCAATATGGCTCTGAAGTTCCAAGTGAAATACAGCCTCTCTCGAACTAATTACGTGACCTTAGGCAAGTCCATTGAACTTCCTAGTGCTTAGGAAAATTTTTTATGTGTCAAGTGTTATTAATGAGCAATGTATTAGCTCATTAAATCATACAAAAACCCTTTGGCTATTAATTATCTGTAATGTATAGTTGAAAGAATTAAAAGCCCAGAGGGATTAAATAACTGTGTTATTAGTAAAGCTAACAGGGACAGAATTGGGAATTTGAGTCCTGGCACTCAGTCTCAAGGGCCGAGACTCTTAGTCATTACACCACATGCATGCTAGACCCTTAAGTGATTTCTCAGTTTTATTCCAAAATCAATGTTGAATAATAGTAAAACTAAAGAAAAAACAAAAACAAAAAACACTTTTCCAATGATTATATCTAGACACAAAACCTACCTCAACAATTTCTTTCTTATATAGCTATTAGCTCTTAAAATGGCTGACATTTAACATTCTTATTTGTTTTAATTTTTTTTTGTTTATTTTTGAGAGACAGAGAGAGACGGTGCGAGCAGGGGAGGGTCAGGGAGAGACAGGGAGACACAGAATCTGAAGCAGGCTCCAGGCTCTGAGCTAGCTGTCAGCACAGAGCCCGATGCGGGGCTCGTACTCATGAACCATGAGATCATGACCTGAGCCAAAGCTGGACGCTTAACTGACTGAGCCACCCAGGTGCCCCTAACATTCTTATTTGTAAAAGAGTCCTAGAATAATATTTACTGTGTGCTTATCCAATACTCAAATGAACTAGTGTCCATGATATGCAAGCATCTAACTAATGAAATTATTTCAGCGTTGGAGTAATAAAAACAATAGGTATGCTCATATGATTTAAGCAATACAAAAATGTTTGGTATTGGAGGATAAAGGTGCTCATTTTTAGCCACAATTGTTCCAAGATCTACAAAGAGAGAACATCTTAAACATTCTCTTCATAAGAAAAAAGTATTACAACTATGTGAAGTGATAGATTCTAACTAAACTTACTGTGCAGACCATTTCCCATAATATACATATATATATGTATATATAGTCATCACACCACATGCATCAAATCATTATATAGTACACTTTAAACTAATACAATGTTATAGTCAGTTATATCTCACTAAACCTGGGAAACCAAGTGGCTGAGCTATTTGGAAAATTATAGGTTTTCCCATTGTTTTGGGGCAACATTTTGGCCCATTTCAATAGCTTAGTCTGGGTTAAGATGCGGACGTTGCTAGCAGCAATAAAACACAAACCAACTCTGTTTGATTTGATTGTTCAGGTAATGATACCCCTGGTTTACCGAGGAGGCAACAGGAGACCTGTGTGCCCATAGTCACAGTGCAGAGCCAGGATTTGAAACTGCATCTGATTCAAACCCTCTGCGTCCTTGCTGATTCACTACTTTGAAAAGCATGGGTTTAGGTAACATGTACACATCTCTACCAGGCTCACACGACCTGACCTAGCTTCTGTTCGTGGAACTCAACTCCAGAAAGGTCATTAATTCACTCAACACATTATTTATGATGTGTACAGTTGAGAGGGCTATACCACATGGACATCACAGTCTCTGGAATTAATTTTAAGCATATCGACAAAAATTACTTTTGTTTCCACTACTTTCCAAGGGTAAAGATTTACCACTAAAAGTTTAATTTTCTAGAATTACAGTTTACACATTTCTCCCCCCAAAACGAGCAGACCTGGTTGAATAAACTGGTTTGCAAACTGACTAGATTAAGCAGGCCGTGAGGCAGAATCCTCTCAGAGAGAGAAAGAAGAAAAACCTTGTTAAATGGGCACTCAGCCAGTCTTGGGGAATGAACACAGCATTTTCAGAGTCTTCAGAATATTAAGAACAGGTCATAAGTAAAAGAAAATAGGAAATAAGGACCGGAGGTGGAGAAGCCTGGAGTCAGTTCAGACTGTCTGAATCACTTATGTTGTGGTGGTGATTTGAGCTGACAAAATGTTATTGGAGGGATCACTCTCTTCAACACTGTTTGCTTTGGGAAGTCAGGCAGAGATTTATTATGGCTGAAAGCCTTTACAGCTGTCGGATGTAAGTGCTAGGTTAAGAGAGTTGAAAATATCAGCTGAAATTAATAGCATGAGTTGTGATTTTGAATATCTGCAACAATTGCAATGGGACCAAAAAAAAAAAAATCCAGAGACCACAGTTTTATTCTACATCTATGATTGTATTTGGTGCAAAAAGGCTATGACACAAACAAGGAAAGGGGCATTTTTATATCCGCTCAATACAACCCAGATATCTGAAGTGCTGATATTCAGGACTAACAATTAATGGGATGGCATTTTGATGTAAGACGTGAGACTCAACAGCTAGGATGATAGAAGAAAAGAAACACTGCAAATGTCTTTTGAAAGAATGTTCATCCTGAGGAGTAACAATCACTACAATTCATGAGTGTCTGTAAAGATGCCAAGAAAAATACATTTGGAAGATGAAGATAAATGGATGATAGGTAGGTAGATCAGATAGACAGATAGATATGTTAAATGACTAATCATTATTTTTATATCTGTATCTCTACGTATGCCATGTTATAATTATATTTACCCTTCCATCTGATTTGGAAAATGTAAGCTCAATCAAACACGAAGGAAAGGTAGGCACAGTGGCCCACATCTTGAAGAGTTAAACAGACTTCTGTGATGGAGAACAACTCATAGCTAGTGTTTATTATGAAACTCTAAGTATGGGAATAGGTTTCTGAACTCATGTGGTTGGAATTCCTTTCCTGGGAAGAACATCACTGGTTCGTTTCCTCTGAACACTCTATGAGAAATAGCGTTTCTGAGTGGAATGTATATGTTGAGAAGTTCTTCCATTGCTTGTCCTAGGCAATTGTATTTAACGGGTACAGGACTCAAAATATGGAGGCAAAATAGCATTTAATGAATCAGTACATCTAAACGAATAAGTCACATCAATTTCCCCATCACCTTAAGGATCATACAACCTGTTCTCAACTAAATGATACATCTATTCAAACATAAATGAATGCCAATATGTTCTATAGGCTCTGTTATGCTAATTTTAATACCAACAGGCTGAGGCCGATGACCCAGACCACTACCTTATTACCGTTGCCTTGAGTGTCATCCAACCAGTTATCATTAAAATGTATTTAAAATGTGGAGGGAGAGAAATATGGCCATTTTGACTGGATAGACATCTGATGTCATTAAGTCAGTTCTGTTTCTGTTAAAATAGGACTGTCCTAGGATAATGAGCTATATGCCCGCCTCTGCTCTGCCTCTATCTCGTGTTTACCTTGGTTACACTTGTCATTTTATCACTTTCATGAATTGAATCCAGTTCAGAAATAGGTTAATAAGGTAATGATGTAAAATATGAAAATCTCACCAAAAGAAGCAGAATCATTAACATGACTTATTATTCATAAATACTAATTTTAAAAAAACAGAGTCCTGTCACTCAACTTCCATTGCTGCAAAGCCCCTGTGGCTTCTGGGTGGCCTTCGGATAAAGCCACACATTGTCTGCATTTCTTTTCTGGGCTTTTTAGACTCAACCAACACCTCCCTCACTGTATTCCACCCAAGCTTTTTTCTCACTCATTGCATTTCAGCATGGACCCTTCTCTTACATTCTCGACCATTCCTTGCGATTTATCCTTGCTGTTTCTATGACCAAAATGACCCTTCTGCACCCATACAACAGCTTCCAACACCTTGTCACCACCCTTCACCCTCCATTTATGTTGAAGAGATTGTTCTGACAATGAAGAGACAGGGCACTTGACTGGAAGATAAAAGCAGAACAAGGTTCCACCCATGGTTCAGTGTGGCTTGAGTGTAACAAATGGCTGATTGCTACAGTACAGTGGCTTCTGAATACATATTCATATTCCAGAGTTTCATAATAAACACCAGCATGTATATATAATACATATAATATTCCAGCAATTTTATGTAACATAGTATTATAGCTGAATGATTCCTCCTCTCGAAGTTCTATGTGAAGCCTGTATCCCCAGTACCTCAGATTGTGACTGTATTTGAGGCAAGACCTTTGAAGAGGGGAAATAAGGTAAAATGAGGTCTTATAGATGGACCCTAATCCAATATGACTAGTGTCCTCAGAACAACAGGACATTGGGACACTGACAGGCATGGAGGAAACACCATGTGGAGACACAGTGAGAAGACAGCCATCTACAAGACAAGGAGAGTCTTCAGAAGAAACAACCCTGTCCACACCTTGATCTTGGACTTGAGCCTCCAGATGGTTGAGGCATAAATGTCTGTTGTTTGAGCCCCCCTAGGTACTTAATTATGGAAGTGCCAGCAAACTCATACAGAAAACATGTGTTTATTTAATAGGATGCTCCCGGTTTGGTTTTTTTTGTCTGCTCTCACCTAAGGAAATCAAAGTTCTCTATTCTACATCCCGGTCACTAGTGTTTACTCCACTCTGTTCTAAAGAGATAGTGATAGATATTTCCATGCAGGATATTTTGTTCACTCTGGAGACACTGTAAGTGGTTCTGAAGAGGAGTGTGTTGTAGACTAAGGCCTGCTACCTTAAAGTGTTCCATCTGAGGCTGTAAGGCTTTAAAACATGAACCAGTTGAAAAAGTACATAGGATTAAGAGGCAAGGACAATGCAGCGGACTTTAGAGTGACTTACTGGGTATGTACTTGGCGCAAAACACTGGGCACAGGTTCTGTGTGAAATGAAAAGGGAAATATGACATCACCCCAGCCATGCAAAGGTCACTGTCCCACATGGGACATGTACGGTACTGCTTTCTCAGACAACGGGGGGGAGGGCGTCTCATTCGAGAAAGGCCACTTCAGTCTGACCGAAATGGATCTTCATTTCTCAGCCAGAAAGGACTCTGTTTTCTAAATTCCTGAAATAAGATTGAGAAAATCTGCCTTTTTTTAGTCCCAAATAATGGAAACCACTTCCTTTCAAAGATGGAAGGAAAACATGTGCTAGATTTGTATAGAATACTGCCTTTGAAAATTGAGATAATTCGGGGAGCTAGTTGGTAACTTTAAAGAATTTTCTTAGTATTTACAGTATACCAAATGCTACTCGAAGTCCCTGATATACATTTTCATTTAATATTCCTAACCTCTGAATAATTTGCTTCTGTTTAGTCCTGCATTACAGATAAGGAGAGAGAGATTTGAGGGGTTTGGGGAGCTTGTCAAAGATCACACAACTGCTAAGTAGTGGAGACAGGCATCAACAGTAACTGATAGGACGAGCCCTTAGGTATCACACTGTCCTACCACATTCATTTTTATAATTTGTAACTCAAATAAGCCCTTTTCCAAAATTGGGGGTCTAAGGAACCAAGGGACTCTTAAAACAGAGATGTTTTGCATAAATATCCATTTAGTCTTTGGCACAAAACGAGAGTGGAAACTATTTCCAGAAAAGGCAAGGCAGAATATGCACTTTACAATTGACTTCCTAATCAAATTATCACTGCAGTACTAACAGCCATGTAACAGGGAATACTTCCTGTCGACGTGACTTCATGTTTAAGCGCCATATCAACATTCTTAGGACAAACATAGCCCTTACAGTTAATAGATTAAATGCTTGGGGGAGTTTCTCCATACTTTACGTATAGAGAGATGATGCTATTTTTTGTATGTGCTCATGGCTCATGGATATTGGCCAGCCTCCAATGACAGTCACATTCAGAACACATTCAAAAACACTACCAAATGCTGTTTTCATTATATCAGTTTAGTTAAAAAAAATGAGAACAAAATACAATTGAAGTCTAAAGTACTAGTAAAATGATGTACCAAAATCCAATTCTAGTGGCCCTGTGCTCCTGTATGAAAATACAAGAAAGATGTTCTTGTCTTTAACCAGAGCCGATGCTCACAGTCCTCAAAAATACGTATTCAGTGCTGCTCCTCTTTCACGTTACAGACATTGACTTGAACTCAAACACAATGATCCAGTTAAGGTTCCCTTATTAAAATAGGAAAAAATGATTCATATACTATTTGAGAAATAAAACTCCTTATCAGGAATTTCAAATTCATATCTATTAAATGCAAAATGTGAAGTGAGAAATTAGTAATGACCTAGCTTACTGGATCAACTTTGGCAGTGGTACAGAACAACTTAGTACCTTTATCAAAAAAACCAGATTATTCCAAGTTACTTTGTCTTGTGTTTGCTGATTAAAAGAGATAATTCATGGAAAGCCCTTATGAAAGTGCTGAAAACATTGGAGGGCTCGAAGTTAATCACTGTTCGTTTTTTTCTTTGTTTTAATTTAAATTTAAGTTAGTTAACATACAGTGTAGTCCTGGCTTCAGGAGTAGAACCCAGTGATTTATTCATCTCTTACATATGATACCCCATGCTCATCCCAAAAAAGTGCCCCCCTTAATGCCCATCACCCATTTAACCCATCCCCCAACCCAGTTTCCCTCTAGCAACCCTCAGTTTGTTCTCTGTACTTAAGAATCTCTTATGGTTTTTCTCCCTCTGTGTTTTTATCTTATTTTTCCTTCCCTTCCCCTATGATCATCTGCTGTGCTTCTCAAATTCCACATACAAGTGAAATTATCTGATATCTGACTTTCTCTGACTTATTTCACTTAGCATAAAACACTCTAGTTCCATCCATGTTGTTGCAAATGGCACAGTTTCATTCTTTTTCTTCACTGAGTAGTATTCCATTGTGTCTATCTATCTATCTATCTATACACCACCTCTTCTTTATCCTTTCACCAGTTGATGGGCATTTGAAATATTTCCATAACTTGGTCATTGTTGATAATGCTGCCATAAACATTGGAGTGCATGTGCCCCTTCAAATCAGCGTTTTTGTGTCCTTTGGATAAATACCTCGTAAGGCAATTGCTGGGTTGTAGGCTAGTTCTATTGTTATTGTTATTTTTTTTAATGGGAGAAAAATTTTTATAGAAAATGATTTGAATAGTACTTCTATGAGGAATAATGGCACTAAAATGTCATGCTGTGGAACTTCCCATGAGTTTCTCACTGGGTTTCATAATTTTCAAAAACTGACATTATTTATCCTATATTAGATAGACAATCTTGGGCTCTGAAGATTCTGTATTTCTAATAGGCATCATTAGCATAAAGTAAACATCCCAACCAGATACCCTGTTACAGTATCATCAATGAAACACAAAAGAACTAAATGCATGTTCTCCATAGCAAAATATATGTTCAATGGGAAAAAATTAAAATTTATCCAAATGCTTAATTTTTTCAAATTTTATCAATGTAGAGTCAAAGGGATTTTTCAAAGAAATGAAAAAGATGTGCAAATCTGTTCTGCAATTGGCCCATTTCTTCGGATGTGATTTTCCTATGAGGAATCTTTATTTTGATTTTTAAACTATTCTCACTATTATTTTTAAGAGAATGACAAAGGAGAGTGTAGAAGGAAATTAGACCTAAACGTGTAAAAAACAATTCTGCATTCATCTTGAGTGTAAAACTACCTTGTAAAACATGAATAATGTAGGCATGGGACATGGATGATAACTAACAGGGATAAATATGACGCTTCGTAAAGGTTAGCGATTTACACCCAGTGGGAATGGCTTTTATCTTAGAATGAACAGCTCTTGAAGGTTTGATTTGCATTTCCCAGCTGACTAGTGATGTTGACTCGCCTTTCATGTGTCTGTTGGCCATCTGACTTCTTCAGAAAAATGTCTATTCAGATCCTCTTCCTTATTTTTAAATTGTATTGGTGGGGTTTTTTTGCTGGATTTATTTATTATTTATTTATTTTGCTGTTGTTTTTGCTAATGAGTTGTATGAGTTCTTTGTATATATTTTGGATATGAGCCTCTTATCAGATATATAACTTGCAAATATTTTCTCCCCTTCAGTACGTTGTCTTTTCGTTTTGTGGTTTCTTTTGCTGTGTAACTTTTCACTTTGATATAGTCCCCTTGCTTGGTTTTGATTCTGTTGCCTTGGCTTATGGTTTCAAATCCAAAAAAAAAAAAAAACCATTATCAAGACAGACGTCCGGGAGCTTACCACCTATGTTTTCTTCTCTAGGTTTATGACTTTAGGCCTTACGTTCCAGTCTTTAATCCATTTTGAGTTAATTTTCATGAATGCTGTAATGTAGTGGTCCGGTTTCATTCTTTTGCATGTAACCATCCGATTTTCCCAGCATCATTTATTGAAGAGACTGTCTTTCTCAATCGTATAGTCTCGCCTCCTTTGTCATAAATGAATTGGCCTTTTATGTGTGGGTTCTCTATTCTTTCCTATAGATCTATGTTTGCTTTATGCCAGTACCTTGCTGTTTTGATTACTATAGCTTGGTAATATACTTTGAAATGCTTAGGCCTGTAGATGTGTGCCAAACCGAAAGCCCTGTCCTTCAGGCCAAAGCTCTAGGACAAACAAATGGGCTGGGGGTGGGGGTGGGGGTCTCAGTGGGCTGCTGTGCAGTTTCCTAGAGGTGGTAACCAGCTAAGAAGGATCTCTTCAACCTTTACAGTCTCATGAGACCCAGGACCACAAGTTCCCAGGACCCTCAGGACCCAGCGATCAAGGGGCAGCCCCTGGGCAGGAGCTGCAACGACCGGGGACCCCAGATGCTGGTCAACCTCCCCTCCAGAAGGTAGAAGCACCTTGCAGCGGGAAGGGCGTGCCCGCCCACAGAGGACTCCGGAGCCCATTACAGGCAGCCTCTGAGACGCGTCTTCAGTAGGAAGCTTCTCCATCCAACAGGCTGCAGCTGTGATCAGAAGCTCACAGGCCTCTTTCCCAGGAAGACTGAGCTCCTGAGTCTGTTGCTTCTTGTCGTGCCAGCCGTCGTGGTGGCTGTTTAAGAACTCTTCCCGGTTGGCTCCAGCCCTGTGGGACCCAGGAGCCTCAGCCTCCTCCCCCGGGCCGCCGGACGTGTGTACCAGCTCCCCTCTGGGAGTTGATACTGAAACTGTGGAAAAACAACAGCCTAGGAGGAAACATGGCGCCTCCAGAAGCAAGAGGACGGCACGCCAGACGGTGGCACCTGCGAGTCCTCCACCGTAAGGAGCATCCAGCAGGCTCCCGGGTGTGGACCAGTCGGATGCCCTGCCCGCAGGCCGAGCCTCCGCAGCTGCACCTGCCGCTGCCTGCAGCTGCTTCCGGTCCGGATGGCCTCCACGCTGGGTCGCCACCAGGTGAGTCCTCCCGCCGCGGGGCTTGGCGCAGGAGCCCCAGCGGTTCTCAAAGCCACATGTTCAGGGGCTCGACCCTCAGGTGCAGGTCTTAAAAGTTGGGGTTGCCCAATGTGGGGTTGCTCAGGGGGCAGCCCCAGGTTTTGAGCTCCAGGACTGAGTCTCACGGAGAAGGGGTTTGGGGACGTAATGTCCAGCCTTTCCTGTCTGCTGCCATGGGCGCCTTCTCTCTTCCACTCCATTCCCTGGGGCCCAGCTATCTCCAGGCATTTTTGGGGTTTTTTTTGGTTTGTTTGTTTTTGGTTTTGTTTTTTTGTGGGGTTTTTTTGGTGGTTTGGCTTTTTCCAGAGAAAGTTGCCCCATTAGCAGGCAACTATGAATTCCGTGTGTTTTGGGGAGGTGGTGAGCTCAGGGTTTCCTTATGTGGCCGTCTTCTACTGGGACCTCCTACGACCTTCAGTTTCTGCCTTGGTGTTTTGGGGTTTGGGATTCTTCTGGTTTTTGGCCGTGAAGACTTTGCATGTATGCCTGCGTTAAGGTTATCTGGTCTTTTTCCTGTCTTCTAAATAACGAGACTAAATTGAGGAAGACATTCTATAGTTTGAGATGATATTACCTTTTCGGCTGTTTTTTTTTTTATGGTTTTGTTTACTTATATGATGCTTTCTTTTTCAACTTAAATCTCAAAAATCTCATAGTTCCCTTCAGTTGTTTCCATGCTTAAGGTTAACATTATCTTGACATCTAACAGTATGGGCTAGAGTTGCCTGTTTTTGCTTGTTTTTTTTTTTTAACTGTGTGTCTTTTGCGTGACTCATTTTGCTCAACTAATATGTTGTGTTAATCTCATTGTGTGTTGTTGTAGATCATTCACATTCTGAATATTATTCTGTTGTGTAAATACACCACGGTTTATCCAGTCTTCGGTTGAATGACTCTTAAGTAGTTTACATTTTATGGCTTTTAAGAAAATCCATTCCTAATGTTAGAAAGAGTACTGCTAGGAACATTCTAGGCTGTCTTGTGGTACATATATGTCTGGGTTTATATTTATTAGATGTAACCTAAGAGTGTGATAGCTGGGTATGGTCAGTTTTAGTAGGCACTGACAAAGAGTTTTTCAGCAGGTGTGAGTGTTTCCAGTTCATTCGTATGCTCCATAATACTTAGCATTTTTGTCTTTTTCTAAATTTTAGCCACTCTGTTGAGTGTTGTTATATTTTATTGTGTTTTTCATTAGCGTTGCTCTGATTGCTAGTCAAGGTGAGCAACTTTCATGAATATATGTTGTCATTGCCTTTACAAGTGTTTTACCTATTGAATTTTTTGCGTTTTCCATAGTGATTTGTAAGACTTCTTTATATATTATGGATATGAGTCTTTTGTTTTGTTGGTTGGTTGTTATATATTACAAATGTCTTCTCTCACCTTGGGTTTGCCTTTATATTATTTGTATGTTTTAACAAACACATAAAGAAATTCTTCGTTTTGAAATAGTCCAGTTTATCATTTTCTTTGTTAGTATTTTTTTTCCTTTTTAAGGATTATTCGTGTAGACCAAGACAGCTAAGCTATTATTCTGCAGTTTTGCTAAAGCATCGTTTTTTCATTGCACTTAAATCTGCACTTCACTGATTTTTGTTGATAGGGTGAGAGAAGTAACTGAGTGTTGTGTATAAGGTGAGGTGGGGATTTAGTTTTCTTTTGTCCCTTGATGTCCCAGTGTGACAAGGGAAAGTCTGGAGATGCCCTAGGAGACACCTGCCCCTTGTATCCAGTGCCATCTCCTCCCCTAGCCTGTACGAACAATTAAAAGTACTATGCATGTCCTTCATGATTAGGTTATGGTGTAACACAAAGGTAAATATTCCAGATGTCATGAAGGCCCCAATTCAGTTACTTTGATTTAATTAAAAGATTATCCTAAATGGATCTGATCTAATCAGATGAGCCCTTCCAAGGGACTTGGCCCTTTTTTGAAGGGAGAGATTGAAAGCAGGAGAGAATTCTCTTGCTGGCTTTGATGGCCTGGACTGCCATTTTGGAGAGGGGCCCAAATGTATAAGGCAGCAGATGGTCTCTATCAGCTGAGGGCCTGAGTTCAACAACCACAAGGAAATGAATTCCAACAATAACCATGTGTGCCCAGAAGAGGACCCAAGGCCTCCAGCCCTGACCAACACGTCCAGTGTGGCCTTGTGAGGGCCCGAGCACAGAGGACCAGCTACCTCTGCACCCACAGAAATGGTGAGTAATCAATTTGGATTGTTTTAAACCACTAAATGTGTGATAATTTCTTCAGGCACCTTAGAAAACGAATATCCTTAGTACTTCATGTGAAACTGCTTATTGAAAAATGCGCCATTTTTTTCCCACTGCATTCTAGCAATGCTTACCCATAGAGCTGTGTCTGTGTGTTTCAGGATTCACTGTTGAGTTCCCTTGGTTAGTCAGTCAACTCTTGTGCTGATGTCGTGTTACCTTTTTATATGAGGTCTTGCTATCTGGTAGTGTTAAGTCTTTTAGGCTTGCTGCTGGGCTTTAAAATTTCCTTGGCAGTTCTTGGTCCTTTGCATTTCTGTATGAATTTTAGAA
The DNA here is from genome assembly GCA_004023845.1 of Helogale parvula. Classification (NCBI taxonomy): domain Eukaryota; kingdom Metazoa; phylum Chordata; class Mammalia; order Carnivora; family Herpestidae; genus Helogale; species Helogale parvula. The sequence continues at coordinate 70,967 of PJEM01002877.1, read as the reverse complement.
TAAGCTGGAACTTTTAAAAGAAATAAATGCTGGACTTTTCATTGGTATTGCATCGAATCTACATAAATGCTGTAATTCTATCTTTTACCCACAATTTCATACTTTATGTAGAATAAATTGATTTCATACCATGAATAAGAATGCAATAAATATATTTCTTTTCACTTCATATTCCTGCCTTAATTTCACTACCTAATTTCACCACCTACAAATGTTTTTCTTACTCTACCTTTAGGCTCCTATTTGCATATATCCTTCTAATTTTTCATCCCTAATTCATACCATTCATCTCCTTGTTGTAAAAGATGATGAAATCAGTATGTTTACCCTATTTTCCACTTTCCTTATGTCTTTCCTCAAAACTTTTATATTATTTTTGCACTATTAAGGACTATGACCTAAACATTCTGTTCTTTACCCATAAATAACATACTTGTTTTAGATTGTCCTAGAGTAAAACAAATTCCATAACATTGCCATTTCTTTGATAATAGGTTTTCTAGTCACTTTTTGGTTAGTTGAATTTTATCCTCCATAACTGCGTTCTGTTGTTATTTTTCTTATTAGGGAAGATGTACACATTGTGAATTTTAATTTTTTTTCATTTTATTACTTTTTGATTGGAGTTACAGTTTGACTATTTATAAAATTCTTGGTGTACCCTTTGTTTCCCTGCAAACTTTGGATAGCAGCTCTTACGTTTTACGTTTACTCTGGAGAAATTTGAAGTCCGTCCAATTCTTACTCCTTTTAGTCAGCACTCTTCAGGTAGCTTTTCTCTCTTGTTTTTGCTGAGCTTTGCAGCTGTGCTCAGATATTTCCAACAGTGATGTGGTTGTCTTCAACATTTATTATTAAATCAGGATTTGGCATTTCGGGCATTCCTTGGTACTTTGGTGTAATACCTAAGTTGTGAATGCAGAAATACAACTGTGCTCTGTAACTTCTTAGCCAAGAAGGATCTATGCCACAGAGCTTCTTTGCTTTGTTCTTATGGGTTATAAATGTGTCTTGATAGCTATCTATAAAATTAACATGCATTATCATATATAACATATGATATGATCAACATATTGTGTATTATTATATATCATAAATAATATTTCTTCTAGTAGATTTGCAGCTTTATGCTTGAATCAGTAAAATAGATAGCATTCCATGGTTAAGTCAGAGGATATTCTTTTTTTTACCATTTACTAAACCTCTTATTTAGATATTTCAGTTTTCTTTGGTTAACAACAAAGCAACAACAGCTTCAACAATAATCCCAGCAGCAGCAGCAGCCAGCAAGTATTAAATAATTACTGTGTATAGAACAATATATCAATGGCTTTATATGGATTGCCATATTTAACCTTCACGACAGCTCTGTGCTCAGGCAGGCATGAGGTCTAGTGAAGTAAAGTGACTTGGGGTAAGCTACTCCGTCGGCAGGTGGTGGGGTGGTGATGTGACCCTGTGCCTTCTAACTTCAGGGCTTTTCCTGTCTTTGCATGGGCACTGCTCAGCCAGTGTGCAGTTTCCATCTTTTTAAATGTATGTTTATTTTTGAGAGACAGGGCACAAGTGAAAGGGGAGCAGAAAGAGAGGAAGACACAGAATCTGAAGCAGGCTCCAGGCTCTGAGCTGTCAGCACAGAGCCTGATGCGAGGCTCAAACTCATGAACTGTGAGATCATGACCTGAGCCAAAGTCAGAAGCTCAACCGACTGAGCCACCCCGGTTCCCCATGGTGTGCAGTTTCTTACTGTCAAGCTTTGTAGTTCAATGTAGTCCCACTTGTTTGTTTTGTTAAATCCAAAATATCATTGTCAAGAGTGATGTCAAGGAGCCTACCATTTATGTTTTCTTCTATGAGTTTTATGGTCTTAGGTCTTACGTGCAGATCTTAAACTTATTGTGAGTTGTATTTTGTTGGTGTAGGGAATGGTCCAGTTTCATTCTTTTGGCTATCAAAACCAAAATGAGATATCACCTTACACCTGTTAGAATGGCTGTTACCAAATGGACAAGAAACAGCAAGTGGTGGTGAGGATGTGGGGAAAAGGGAATCCTTGTGCTCTGTGGGTGGGAATGTAAATTAGTGTAGCTACTATAGAAAACAGTGTGAAGACTTCGAAAAATATTAAAAATAGAAAAGCATGATTCTGCAATTCTATTTCTAGGTATTTAACTGAATAAAATGATATACTCAAAAAGATATGCATACCCCCCCATGCTGGTTGTAGCATTATTTAAAATAGTCAAGATATGAAAACAATCTAAGTGCCCACTGATGGAAAAATGGGGGCATGCGCACACACACGCACACACACAGAGTACACAGTGGACTAATATTCAGCCATAAAGAAGGAAATCCTGATATTTGTGATCACATGGATGGAGTTTGAGGGCATCATGCTAAGTGCAATAAATTTGAGAAAGACAAATACTATATGATCTCACTTATATATGGGATCTATTAAACAACAACACCAACAAAAAGCTCATAGATACAGAGAACATATTGGTAGTTTTCAGAGGTGAAAAGGGTCAAAAAGTACAAAAAAAGGAAAACCTTTCCTAAGGATTCCTCAGATACTTGTTTTCCCAAGTCCCCATTTTCTGTAAGTATTCTTAGAGAGCAGACCTCAGAGCTCAGAGGATGAAGGCAGGAGCTACTGAAAGCAGTAACTGAAGGATTGCACCCACAGACCAGTAACAAATCATGGCCTGGGGAGCCACTCTCAATGAAGAGAGCCAGTCCCTGATCAAGGGGCGTTCCTGATACTCCCTGTGCTGGGGACCCTGCCAACATCTATCAGCGGGATGATGGACTGGTGATCCCAGTATACCTCTCGTTCTTCCTCGTTGTGAGTAGATGTCTGTCATGGTTATCTGTACCCTTCTTAACCTTCCTACACTGAGTCTGTGGCACCAGGCAACTTGTCCTTTTCAGTACAGCAGTCTTTATATCAAGAGATCCACATGCAAACAACAAAATCTAAAGATCCTTAACTGTATCTGAACTCTAGATCACAAGATCCTGAGTTTTAAGCCTAATGCTTTGATGATGATCCATTTGTATCAGAAAGGGATGTGTAAGCCTTGTGTGGCGCTGGAACTGGAACTGTTGAATCTTAAGACAGGAGGGAGGAATTGTTTGGAAAATGGCTATAGTAATCCTGAATGCAAGTATTTTGGTACTACTCTTTCATATTGACTCTGGGTGTGGTCATGTGACTTACTTTGTTTGATTCATAAAGTGCTAGCAAGCCTAGACTGGAAAAGCCCTGCTGATTGGGATTTGCTGCCTTGCTGCTCTTAGGACCCAGTATCCACTGTGAAAAGAAGTTGAGCTGGTCTGCTGGTTGGTAAGACACACACGGTCTGGTCATTCCTATTACCCAGCTGACAGCGTGCCTCTTGTAAGATGTGTGAATGAAGGTGGTCCACAGCCCCCTCACTGGCAGACCTCAGACCCCTGAGAAACCAGCAGGAATCATCCAACAAGGCTCAGGCTCACAGAATTGTGAATTGCTTTTAAAAGATTGTTTCAAGGTACGAAGTTTGGAGTCGCCTGTCCGCAGCAGGAGATAACTGATAGACCACCATTGGCTATATGTGTAAAATTGTTCAAGTGAACCAGGGAAAAATACATATAGTTTGATTGAAAAGTCTGAAATTCAGCCAATCTCAGTTAACTTTATTGATACCTAGTTTCCTACGGTAGACTACAAGTTATCAGTGTGGTCAAAGTCAAGTGTTGACCAATAATATCTACGTAGTACCATGTGCGTTGTGCTCTGTTACAAGATTTTGTTGTGGTAATGATAATGGTGGATGTTTCTTAGGTATGATGCCAAAACCAAAAGCAACCAGAGAAAAAAACAGACGAATCGGGCTTCATCAAATTTGAATCTTTTGCACATCAAAGTAACATTATCAAGAAAGAACAGGAAAAGGCAAATGGCAGCAGTTAGGAAGCCATCGGGGAGGCAGTCCCTGGTGGCAGTATCTTCAGCATGGCTGCAGCCGTGGTGTTGAGAACGGAGATTAAAGGACAGATTTTCAATACAACCTACCTCCTTTCTGTGCCTAGGTGGCTCAGTCGGTTAAGCTTCAGACTCTTGGTTTTGGCTCAGGCCATGATCTCAGATATCGTGAGTTCAAGCCCCATGTCGGGCTCTGTGCTGGCAGGGTGGAGGCTGCTTGAGATCCTCTCTCCCTCCCTCTCTCTCTGCCCCTCCCCTACTTGTTCTGTCTCTCTCAAAATAAATAAATAAACTTAATCCACCTCCCTCACACCGGAAAATTAGATCCCTAATTCCTGAGAGGTGTTTGCTGGCTTAAATGCTTAGCTTGATGAAATAAATAAGGCCATTTAAGAAGAATATGTTGGAATGTGTAAAGTGGACATTTGGTATGTTTGCTGCATAGTATCTATTTTTTTCTGCTCATGGAATACTGCCCTGGTTTGTCTTTGGTGTGCTGACCCTCCTTCTCTTGAGGCTGTAAAATATCGATGAGGCTGACCGTCTCTCTTCCCATGTCCCTTCCCCAGGCCCACAGGGAAGGAGAATGTTGGCAGAGAAGCTGACCAATGAGCTTCCTCTCCCCAGCCAGCCCCCCATCATGTTCAAGGACGGTCAGAGACAGTCTAATGTGATGCGGTCCTAGTGTCTTAATGGAATTATTGGGAAAAGGATGCCATTTGCATCTAAAAATTATTTCGTGGCTAAATATTATAGTCACTTTAAACAAATATCATTTCCTTTGCCAACCTCAAGAGCAGTCAGAACCTATTTTAAATGGAAGGATTTGGGAAGGAGTTGCAATGGCCAGTGTATGTGTTGAAAGTGGGATGCACACATGCCGGAAGGTGAGGTCCTGTATTTCCCCATTTCCTCAGAAAAGTACTTTTCCTAGATCCAAAATATAGCGTTTTTATTGTCATCCCATTTATTTGCTCAAGAGTTCCTAAGTAAGATAGACACACTTGCACATGTGCACACCCACCCCCATTCACCCATCCCACACTGAGTTCAAGCACCATTTGTAAAACTGAGTCCTCACTGGATGTGAAACACTGATTCAGTGCCAGCAGTACATACATGAATAAGACACACTGAAGGATTTAGCTGGACTCTGATAAGTCGGATGAATTCTAGATGATATGATCTTAAAATACTTAGGTAGTACCCTCTAGTATCCTCTGATTATTTGATTCTCTTGTTCCCATATTATAAAGTCAAAAATCTCCGTGGTATTCTTGTACAAGTTAAATATATATGAGGAGCTCAGTAAATACGTGCTTGATTCATGGCATGTTGCGTTGGGCAAACTTTATTTTCCCAAAATTGCTGGGAGATATTCTATGACTAATATGTCTCGATTTCACAGAATTCCTATTATAGCTCTCTACAGTCTCCATTTTCTTCCAAAGATTAATCTGCTTTGGATGGGAATTTTTGATAAAGACAGATCTATCACAACCTATAAAAAGAACTCGAATTATATCAAATTGTGGTGCCACAGTTACTGTGGGAAGTACTAACTCTGCGAGAAAGCATGATCTTAAAACAACTTTTAAACAATTTGTTGCTTACTCTCCTGCTTTATGAGGAACAACTTGAGATTTATCATGCTTAATTGGGCCTCAGGGAAACATTTACTATTTTCAACATGATATAACGCAGGAAACCTCCCCACACACAGCTCAAGAAGACAGAATGTATCCTTTGAGATCGTAGATTTGGAGTGAACCATAACTGATGTGTGTTATGAAAATAGCCTATTATTTATAGTCAGATGGATTTATTTCAAGATAGCCTAACTTCCATGTGACCCATCATTCCAAGATAAAGTCACTTGTCAATTATCAGCCCTTATAGTAATAATGTATATGGACATGCTACCTCAGAGATTGCAGTGTTTTCATACCATATTTGGCACTTTGTGGACCATTTAAATATACTCTATAAAATATAGATCCCCTGAAAATAATGTATGCTTGGTTTTGGAAGATGTTTGGAGGATGGAAACAGTAGTTTTGTAGACCTACTGTGTTCCAAGTGCTTTCTCACTTTGTCTCATGTTGAAAGTATAAGATTCAGAACCAGACTGTCAGCTTTCTGACCTGGCTTTGCCACTCCCAAGCTGGGTGATTTGGGTGAGTTCCCGAATCTCTCTTGCCTCCTGAAACTGCAGGAATAAAATGGAGATTTTGTACTTCGTGCATAGGACTTTCTGTGAGATAGTGGGACTCTGCATGTGAGATGGGTAGAAAGTGCTTGTCACAGAGTAAGCCATATGGAACTGCTAGCAATTTTTCACAACTGTCTCGCATCATGATATTTATCATCTCCATTTGACAGATAAGGAGAACAAGTTTGCCAGCATGTTACTAGGAAAAGTAGCCTTTAAAACCCAAACCCATATATTACAACTTTGTCTCCAGTAGTTGTGGGTTTTTTAAACGTTTATTTATTCTTGAGAGAGTGTGTGTGAGCAGGGGAGGGACAGAGAGAGAGGGAGACACAGAATCCAAAGCAGGCTCCAGGCTCTGAGCTGTCAGCACAGAGCCTGACGCGAGGCTCGAACCCATGAACTATGAGATCATGACCTGAGCTGAAATCAGATGCTCTACTGACTGAGCCACCCAGGTGTCTCAGTTGTGCTGGCTGTTGTTTTAATGAAATAAAAGAGGTTTCATTTTATTATTGTTGCTGATTTTGTACCATGTTGAAGGAAAGAAGGAAGGGAGAAAGGAAAGAAGGACGGACGGACTTAACCAAAGTTAAGTCTTGAGTTGATTTCTACACTTACGTTTTTCTATAGTATTTTCTATACTTTCTGGTTTTAATCCTCCCCTTGGAATACTTTTATTTGATTTTAGTTGTATTCTTGTTTTGCTTTTTTTTTGGTTTAACTTCTGTTTCCCCAGTGTTAAACAAAATACTTGGTTTTATAAAGGGTATTGAATGAATGCACCTATTTTAGATTTTTGATTCTGTGTTAGTCACTTTCCCATTCTTTTTGTGAAAATGATTCTATTTACCAGTGGTAACACCCTCACATGGACGATTTATTTAATTCAGTTGATGCTACCATACTATGAGTAACAAAAATACTGAGTACCCATGGACAGGAATAGTGGTGTTGATTGCAAAATGTTACCAATGTATAGAGACGGGTGAAATTGTTTCAAGTCAGGCTACGTTCTATTCTGAGATAATGGGATAGTTAATTGTTTCTCACCTTCCTCATAAAACTGTTTTTTTTTTAATTTTTAGTGAATATCTAGAATGCATTTCCAAATCCTTAAATGCAAATTGAAGCATATGTTCATGCAATTATTTAAAGATTAATCAAGGTTTTAATGTCCTAATATATCTACACGAACTCTTAAGTACATTTTAGTCATTTTTAAGTGAAAGCACATTCATTAGAACTATTCCCACCTAAATATTTTAATCCATTATTTTATTTTAAATTATTTTGTCTTTTTCAAATATGAAAAAGGCTGTTAGAAGAATCTGAACTGTTTGGGAATCCAGATAACAGTAAATGAAAGTTTAACCAGCCATTGCTAATTAATCTCATGTCAAGATGTTTTTTCCAAGGGTTGGCGAATAATTCTATAACCTAGGCTGAGTCCTTGCACATTTTATTGCATTTGAAAGTTAGGGGAATTTGTAACACTTTCAAAGGTGGTTTTACTCCATGTTACGAAACAAAGTTCTTTATTTGCCTTTAAAGGTGAAAAAGGAAAGAAAGGGAACAGAAACGTAGGAACATGCTACTGTACAGAAACAGGGCAAGAAGGATTACTTTACATTCCTCTTGTCTGAAATTATCTATTTCCATTCTATAGCATCTTTGTTTGTCATTCCCCTGGTTATGTGGTTACACATAGGCTGGCTTTGTTTCCCTATCCCAAACTGTTATCATGTTACCTTTAAAATTTGGCATACAGCAACGGAAGGGGTCAACAGTGCCACCTTCCTCGTGGTTTATATGACTTCATTAGTGAAATAGAACTGTGGGAACCAATTTCCTAGGCGACTCTGAAGTCATTATGAGCAATAAGGGAACTCTCTTCTCTGCTGAAGTAAATAGTTTTAATGTGGTTTGACATTTGAATAACTTTAAAGCCTAGGAAGTATCTGGTGGGTTTTAGTGACAGGTTTTTGTCAAGATGCTTGGAATGTTGAGAAGGACCCCATTTTATAACATGTGTTTCATTTCATATGCAAAGTATATGGTATTTCTAATTTAGCTATGAAAATCAGAAAATTCGATTTTTAAAATAGTGTCTAACCTTTATGACATGACAGTATGAAAACAAATTTACAAGGCAATTTCTGTTATCCTTAGACGAAGGTAGACAAGAGAGTTAGATGAATAAAATGGAGAGCTTTCATAGGGAAAATTTAAAAAAATTGAAACCTTCAAAAAGAATCAACTCTAAAATTCTGTGGTCTTATGTTCATAGTTTTGGGGATGGGTTCTCATCACAAAAGTACCCAAATAAAAGTATTCTACCTCAGCTGCTCAACTTTAAGCATATTAAAACAAGAATTTATGAGAGTGTTGGTTTTTGTTTAGATTTTTTTCTTTCTTTAACTGTAAAGCTTGTAATGTAAATATGCATAGTCATCTTCAAATTCAGTAGAGTTTAAGTGCCAAAGTCTCGTCCTTGGCGCATAGATGCTACCAATATGCAGAAATTAGTCTGTTGTTCTTGCTTATTGCTTGTGTCCAGAGATTAAGCATATAGGCCTCTGTGTTTCAGTTTAATTGAAGGCCGTATCATTCATGCCGCAAACCCACCCCCCTTCCTGTGGAAAGAACTGCAGGAAAAATAACTCTGTTCTGCTGCGCCAGATGGTGGGAGCCCAGAAATGAGAAATTGGAGCTGAAGAGCACAGATCAGGTCAGCTGGACCGCCTCCCCGTGCCAGCACAGATCCTGAGGGTGACCTGAGGGTCCCCATCTCTCCTGAGTTCAGTAACCATGGTTACCCAGCCCAGGGGCTCTATGTTGCTTTTTACTATCTCCCAGATCCTGGCATCTTGATTTTGTTTTTACTGATTTCCATGTGGCAAAGCTGTGTCTTGCAACTCCATGATGTTACTTTAACTATTAACTATTTCTCTCACCACATTCCACCAAATCTACTTTCCGCTGGTGGTGTCATGGTCCCCAATGTTTATGACATACTGTCTTTACGAAGCATGACAAGGAATTTGGAGGCTACTGTGTACACAGTATAACTTAATATAGACTGGATTGAAACGTTTTTATAATGGCTAATTTAATGATAGTGGGCATGATGCTGTTGTATAAACTCAGTAGTGGTCACAGAGAGACTGGCTGCTGCAAGCCCTTATTTTTAGGGTGGATTCATTTCCAAGGGCTCCTGGAGAGAACTACTACAGACTGGGTGGCTTGAAACAGCTAATATGTATTCTGTCTCAGTTCTGGAAGAGGCTAGAAATCAAGGTACTAGTGGGGTTGGTTCCTTTCGGAGTCTCTGAAGACGAATCTTTTTCTTGCTTCTCTCCTAGCTTTCGGTAGGTGCCGGAAATCCTTGGCTCGTAGGCCTTTAGTACAACCTCTGCCTCTGTCTTCACCTGGCATTCTCCCCTGTCTGTTTGTGTCTCTCTGTCCAAATGTCCTCCTTTGAAGGACAGCAGTCATGTTGGGTTTAGGGCTCACCCTACTCTGATATGGCCCCATCTTAACTCGATCACATCTATAAACTCCCTGTAATCAGATAAGGTCACATTCACATGGTTCGAGTAGACGTGAATTTGGGGTTGAGGGAGGATCTATTTAACTCAGTACATGTGAGTTGGCATTTTTTTTTCTCTAAAGGGCCAAACAGCAAATGTTATAGGCTTTGCGGATCATACAGTCACGACCACTCAAACCTGCCACTGTCCATACATGTGCTGCTGTTCCAATAAAACTATTGCTGGACACTGAAAACAATTTTATGTCATCTTCGGTCCCATGAAATGCTGGTCTTTTGATTTTTTTCAACCATTTAAAACAACCATTCTGGTCTTGTGGGCCGTCTAATAACAGATAGTAGCACGGATTACCTCCTCAGGCTCATGGTTCACCAACTTGTGCCTCAGAGGCGTACTCATGTACCTGACTCCACATGTAACGTGAAGAGTGGCCGTCTGCTCTCTGCGAAGGAGTCATGCAGCTACTCTGTGAAATGCTGCCTTTTTTTTTTTCTATTTCACATTTGTTGACTCATAACATTTTCGTTGAAATGAAACAAGCACATTGTTTAGTAGAGCAAGAGCTTGAAACATGAAATGCACATTTCTTTCCTCATTCTTGTTCTTTCTGGGTTTCTGCTCCCCAAGGGAAACTGCTTCAGTGATTTCCAGTTGCTTGGTTCCCATCAATAGTTAGTTCCATATTTTAAAAAGGCATATTTTCCCAACAATTTCTGTCTTTCAGTTGTTGCTATCTACTGATGTCTTACTAAAAATCAAGTATTTAGATTTCTTAAACTTCCTTCCTCTGCCTTCTGCCATATACCAACGATCTCCACTCCTCCATTTTCCCAAAATAGCAATCTTGGGTTAAATCAACATTCTTTTTATGCATGATCATAACTATGTAAACATTGTTCAAAACTGAGTCACCAAAATGTCGAGATTATATTTCTTTTTTGTTTTGTTTTGTTGTGTGGGTGTGACTAATATCCTCTTATTTCCAATGTTCCGCTCATCATTAATTAGTCATTAATCATTCCGTCATTAATTCATCCCCACATTTTCTTGAAAGACTGCATAAACCGTCTCACTATGGACAAACACAAAGCTCATGTCTGTCCCATTTCTGTGCCTGGATGCCACTTTTCCTGTTGCCTCTTCTCACCTGCATTTCCTGCTCTGGGATGGGTCTGCTGCATGGCTCGGGCACTGGGGTACTTCTCCCCTCATCGCTGAAAGCTTTGCCACTTGCTGCCAGGGTTGATACACATGTCTGTTCACAGTCTTGTTTGAAGGGCTCATATCGCTCAGTTGCGCCCTGAGAAAGGATGTACCAGTGGTAAATCTGCTGAAATGTTTTTCACCTCAAAACTAAACATATGAAAACTAAATTATACTCAACAGATAATTTGATTGTATAGTGAATTCTAAGTGAGACATAACATTAACTATAATTGTGAAGACACATCTTTTTCTAGCTTCTGGCTTTGGGGATTGCTATTAGTAAGTGTGAAGCTATTCTGATATCCACTTTTTCATATGTGTGTGTGTGTGTGTGTGTTTAACTTTTGGAGCTTTATAAATCTTCTCTTTAAGCCTGGTCTTTTGAAATTTTAAAAGATATGTTTTGACATGAGTCACTTCTTCCCATTTGGTGTTGGGGGCACTTGGTGGTGTTTTCATGCTGAAAATGTGTGTCATTTAGTTCTTAGAAATGTTATTGTGGATATACGAGATACATAATACATGTGTGTATGCATGAATATATAGATAAATAATGTATGTATGTAATATATAAGGCATATTTAATATAGGTATATAACATATAGTTTACATATATAAATGTGTATAATATAGCTTGTATGTAGATAACATATATGTGTGTTATGTAGCACTAATAGAAGATACATATACAGAGTCAATGTTATTCTCTCCTCCACTTTGCTTTCTCTGCCTGGAACTTCTGTTAGTCCTTGTATTTTGTTATTTGATCAGACTCAAATATGAGCCAGCTATTTTGCATTCTGCATTGATTTCCTACCGTCTTCTCTCTCTTGTTTTCCATGATTGTTTTTGTTTATTCTGCTCTCTTGCAGAAGGCTTCAAGGTTATTTTCACTTTCAGATCCTTCATTTGTTGTTCATCTTCTGCTTCCACATTGTGAATCTCCATGCATTCTTTCCTGTTCTTTGAATGTTCCTTCTTTTTTTGTTTTACAAAGCTCTGTTTTTTTTTTTTCTCATGGATACATTTTCTTTTCCCTTTCTGAGGATGCTATAGTTTCTTCTGCTCTCTTCCCTTCCCTGCTTCTGCCATGCTTCCTCTGAGTTCTGTTCTATTTATTTTGGCTTCTGCTTTCTGTGCCAGAGGGTTTCTGCTCATTGGAAGTCCTGTGCATGATTTGGAGTTTGTTAAATACAGATATGTTGTTTTCTTGGGGAGTGCTTCCAAGATATGGTTTTCCAAGGTCTTATTCTTTAAGTCAGAGACCCTCTGTGCAATGACCTAAGGATATAACCTTAGACCCTGGCACTCTAATAGCTGTGCAGAAGGGAGGAAGGCTGTCTGACTTTCACTTAATGCTCTGCCGGCTGTCATGAGAAGGAGGAGCTTATTTCCACTTTCAACATGTGAGCCATTCTCCTTTCCAGAGATTCTTTGCCTGAAAATCTTCAGAACCATTGCCTCTTCCCTTGGGCTTGCCCAGTGCCCCGTAACTGCTGGAACCAGAACTGAAAAAAAAATCTGTTTTTTCTGATGCCTCAAGTAGTTCTTTAGCATTGTGGATCACCTAATAGTATAGCTTTTGGGATCAAATTCATGCTTGGTGAAGTCTCTGCCCCATCATTTACTATTGGAAGCTTTGGAAATGTTATTAGACTCTGGCATTTCAATATTTGCATAATAAGATGAGAACAGTTTCTCACCTCATGTGGGTTTTCTTATTATTAAATTAGACAAAGAAGTAAAATTGGCCGGCATTTAGTAGTTGCTCAATTAAAAATAGCTTTATAGAGAATCTGGAAATATGTATGTCTTTTTATAAGGAATGCTAATCTGCCTCAGACTGCCAAAGAAAATACCACAGATTTGGTGGCTTAAACAGGAGAATTTTTTTCTTTTTCCTCACTAGTGTGGAGGCTGGAAGTCCATAAGCAAGGTGCTGGCTAGGTTAGGCTCTGGTGTGGCCTCTCTTCTTGGCTTCCAGATGGCCATCTTCTCACTGTGTCCTTACATAGCCTTTTTCTGTGCGTGTACCTGGGAAGAGAGTGAGCACTGGTGTCTCCTCCACTTCTCACAAGAACACCAGTGCTATTGGGTTAGGACTTTGCTTTTATAACCTCATTTAACCTCTGTTACCTCTTTAAAGGCCCCATCTCAAACAATATGCAGTCATATTGGGGGTTAGCACTCCATCATGCCAATTTGGGAGGATACGATTCAGTTTATAACGCAAGGTGGAGAGAGAGAACTCACAGTTAATCTCGGCTTTCATGCTTATTTCTGCAACCCTCTAGCTTGTATCTTCTCAGACAAGACAGACTTCAGGAAAAAGTGGAAATGAGAAGGACTCTGCCTTCAGAGAATCCTCATTTCTAGTTTGCTATTTCTTTATTTAACCAAGATTCCAAGGACTTTCTCAGAGCTCTAGATTATTCAGTTTTCTTTCAGGATCATTTAATTGCCTAACAAAGAAGGACTCATGTTGATATTTATTCCTCTTTGGTGGACATGAAAAGTAAAAACAGAATACCAGGAGAAGAGCATATATAGTGAATGTAAGATGGTGCGTTTCTATGGAACAGGGCTTGTGGTTGAGAAGATGCCATCAGATTCCAGTGGAGAGCTGACTTCATGAGTAAAGGAAGCAGTCTTCCAGTTCCTCTCCACAGTTTTGTTTTCAGCCGTGCTTTACTTTAGAAATTTCCAATCGGATTATCCAGTCACATACATGTCTGTGGGTTTACACAGCCAGATTCATTTGTGTGTATGACCTCATACCAATACACAGGCTTACCTGTGTTCATAGAGGTGGGAACTGAGTTCTGCTCTAAGTACCTACGATATGTACAGTTTTATTTTCGGGAACGTGGCAGTCTAGTTTCATAGGGATTCCTTTTAATGTTTATTTATTTATTTTGAGAGAGAGAGAGCAAGTGCTCATGAGTGGTGGAGGAGCATAGAGAGAGGGAAAGAGAGAATCCCAAGCAGGCTCCACACTGTCAGAGCAGAACCGGACATGGGGCTTAATCTCATGAACCACGAGATTATGACCTGTGCTGAAACCGAGAGTCAAATGCTTAATGGAGTCACCCAGATACACCTGCTTTTTATAAGGATTCTGAGCAATAATAACATCATTGCACACTCGCTAAGGAAAGCTTTAAAGCCTGTGTGTGCACCTAGGTCAGGTATGTATACGACTGTCTCATAATAAAAGAGTTGAAATTACATATGCATTTTTACATCAGATTCTGGAATTTCAGCTACTCGGTTTTACCATTTGTAGAAATATTTGAACATTAATGAATAATTAATAGCTAAGGCTGACTAGATCACTTTGATACCAAGTGTCGCTTTTAGTATGAGAAATAAGCATTTATTGAAATTATAGACTCTGTTGAGTCACATGTATATTCTGTTATTTTATCCCCCTTGAATTATTTCAGCATCAGCCTTATTCTAGGCTGTAGGTTGTTTTTTCCAATTGCCTTTAAAGATAATAGGGTCATGTAATTTGTTTTAGCTCAAAACTGTTGACTTCTGGGAATATGTAGTTATTTTACCTTATTCAGTCCTGTTTCAGCTAATATATTAAATCAAACTTAGTCTCCTAGGTAAGGATTACATTTTAATGTACAAAGAGCATATTTTCAACATCTACTCCTCACCCTCCTCCTCCTCTCAGTGGAGTAAAGTTCATCATCACTTTTTTTCTGAGTAAAAATATCAAAAGAGAAGGATAAATGCAGAAATTGCCCTAAGCAAACGAGAAATGTACGTGAAATAGTCCTGTTCTTTCTCAAGTCTTCTTCCAAACATCTTTCCTTTGTACGCTTATGTTTCAAAAAATCTGAAGCCCAAGTAAGACCAAACATGTTATGTCAGAAGACGCATCATCTACCCTATCTGCTAGACATGGAACAGACTCATCTTGTATAGACAAAGACTAATGGCCAGGGTCATCATCCGTTGGGTTGACCTACAGAAACTTCAGGAATTTCTTCTTTATGTGCCCAAGGACATCTCCTAAAAAATTAACACTTGGCTGATTTCACTCCTTAGGACAGAGAAAACAAGAGCTGTACTCAGATAAAGCAATACATTTGATTCTAATGAAGAGTAAGGTTCTACTTGGTTTATGGAGTTGTGTTGATGCTATATCCACACCGTTTGATTTAGTCGTCTCTGATTTTTCTTTTAGTTTTCAGATCTGATGACAGAGTTAAGACCTTGAATCTGAAAATAATAATGTAACTACTATGTTAATTGGATCATCAGCTGTTTTAATTTAATTTGTTTCTTCCTAGGCATGAATTGAAACTATACAATATGACCTAGGACATGATCATTGAGGGTGTGAGGCTAAGATATGAAGAGTATTATAGAAAAAGAAATTTTCTTTGAGGTAGAAGAAACTTTGGATTATTAAGTCAGCCCTAAATTAACAAATGAATAACATGAGCTGCCCAGAAGCACAGACACACTTAGATGTACACCTGCATTCGAAGTTCTGGAATCCCAGTGTGACATCCTAGCAGATGTAATTTATTCTAATTATAATCCCTTCTTTGCATGGAGGAGGAGCTCCTGCTGGTATAGTCTCACAAACTACTAGAGGGCTACCTCAACTAAACTGAACTAGACACAGTTTCCCCTCTGCTGCTCATTGTCCAGACAGTGTAAGACCTTTGCGACCATTAAGGCCAACTCAAGTAGTGTTTATAGTAATAAAATAATTAACTCAAGTAACTGCTACTAAATAATATCCTTTATGATTTGAAACATATGATCCCTACCACTTTGATAGGAAGATCTTGAATATTTAAAGTCACTTAGATTCTAGAATTCATATTTTATGTTTGGGTATAAATTTATATTTATAAAATGCCCCATAGTAGATAACATCAGCATCCCCCCCCCATTTATAAAGCTGGGAATTCCGAGTTCAGAATCGTTTAAACATTTCCCCTGAAGATTCTAGAGCTTGCAAATGGCCACCCTGAAATTCCATGCCAGATGATCCTTTTATTTATTTCCTTTTTTTAATTATTTTGTTTTTTAATTTACATCTGAGTTAGTTAGCATTTGTGCAATAATGATTCCAGAAGTAGATTCCAGTGATTCATCCCCTACGTATAACACCCAGTGCTCATCCCAACAAGTGTCTTCCTTAATACCCCAGCCCATGTAGCCCATCTCCCCACCAAAACCCTCTCAGCAACCCTCAGTTTGATCTCTAGATTTAAGAGTCTTTACGTTTTGCCCCCTCCCTATTCATATATTATTTTTGCTTCCCTTCCTCTGTTCCAGAAGTCCTCACAAATTATTGGCAATTGTGTTTTGCAAATGTTATGTAAAAGATGGAGATGAGGTAAAATTGATATTGACTCCAGGTTAAGTTTTTTTTTTTAATTTTTTAATGTCTTATTTATTTTTAATACAGAGAGAGAGACAGAGCATGAGAGGGGGAGGGGCAGAGAGAGAAGGAGACACAGAAGGGGAAGCAGGCTCCAGGCTCTGAGCTGTCAACACAGAGCCTGACGCGGGGCTCGAACCCACAAACGTGAGATCTGACCTGAACCGAGGCCGGAGGCTTAACCGACTGAGCCACCCAGGTGCCCCTCCAGGTTAAGTTTTACTGTATTCCAAATTCCGGTCCATGTTCCTCAACAGGAGCTTTGAGCCTGAGCAAAATAGTTGAGAAAGGTAGAGAGTGGAGAGTTTGATAAGGTTGTAAATTTATCTTCACTTTAATCATTGAATACAATGGCTATGAATGTGAACTTTTTATTCTTAAAATATACAATACCCAATATCCCCAAAATGCTAATAACAATCCTTAAATTTCCAAATTAACACTAAGAAATAGCTTAAAAATGAGAAGCAAAATTAATGAATATCATCAGCATAATTCTTCACCACAAGACTAGGGTTTCCATTTCTTTCATTACATGTGTTATCCTTTTGTTTATGAAACACTCTCCATGTATTCGAAATGATATAGGATGTGAGGGCAGGTATTAAGGTCCTTATTTTTTAATAAAAATAATTGAAGCTTAAGAGATTAAATGATTCGTCCATTATCAAAGGATTTAAAATGGCAAAGTCAAGACTATAAACTCCTGACACTGTTTCAATAATGATTTCATTTTTAATTACAAAGTAATTACAAAGGATTTTATTTTATTCACTGCTCTCAAAGAGCCCAGAATGACAATATGACAAAGTGGAGAATGAATGTCCCTCCCCATGACACTTGGCTTTTCAGTTTCACCCTAGAAATGGTCAGTGTTTATTATTTGGTCCTTCTCTTCTGAATTATAACTGAAAACCAGACTGTTCCCTCTACCCCACTGACTTGTAATCACCAGCGTTACCTCTTCTATGTTCTGCTCTCATTATTTTCCTAGTGACTAGCATGACTATTGCAAAATACTTCTCTATCTTGCATAATCAACCATTTTAAAAAGGTTTATTGATTTCCCATTTTGAAAGGTGAAGAATACAGCATGTTTACCCATTATGTCTTTTTTCCTGGTTCTTATTTCTGCCAGTCATATTTTAAAATAAAACAAAAAAATATCCTGGGGCTCCTGTGTGGCTCAGTCAGTTGGGCGTCTGATTTCAGCTCAGGTCATGATCTCACCGTT
Organism: Helogale parvula; assembly: GCA_004023845.1. Classification (NCBI taxonomy): domain Eukaryota; kingdom Metazoa; phylum Chordata; class Mammalia; order Carnivora; family Herpestidae; genus Helogale; species Helogale parvula. The sequence continues at coordinate 53,372 of PJEM01002877.1, read as the reverse complement.
GGTGAGTTTGAGCCCTGCCTGTGTCTCTGTAGAGACAGCTCAGAGCCTGGATACTGCTTTGGAGTCTGTGTCTTCCTCTCTACCCCCTTCCCCTCTAGTGCTCTGTCTCTGTCTCTCTGTCAAAAATAAATAAAACATCAAAAAATTTTTAAATAAAAAATCTTTTTGGCTAGCATTATGGTTGTGCATATTAATATACTTAATATATTGTAACTTTCCACGTGTAAAGTGAAATATTATCCTTTTCTTCCTCCTATCATTTTTCCTTCATTCCATCTCCCATCTTTTGTTTGATTCACCATGACTTTCACATTGTCAGGCACTGTAGCATGTATACCCCTACCACTACCTGTACATTGTGGAAATGGACTCTTAACAGTTGATAAAGAATGACAGGTCTTTACATATGATATATTGCAAATTCAAGATGTGTATTTGGGGGCCATGGCAGTGTCATTATCTTACGTTATTAAAACACAACTTGACCAAACACAAGCACACATTTACAGAGTTTCATGAGATCTTTGAAGACATGGTCCCTATGGATAAACCCCTGTATCCAGGTCTATATCTAGTGCCTTTGATGAGAATTTTGATGCCAGTCAGATCATTCCTTTGTAAGCAAAAATTCATTCCTTTGAAAGCTTTTAGTGATTTTTTTTTTCTTTAGGATTTGATGCTCTGGGGTTTCACCAAGGTCATTTTTGATATAGGCTACCTAATTACTCTTAGCTCATTGCTTGTTATGGTATACTGAAGTTCCTTCTGGCTAAAGAATTGTGTCTATATGTAGAATTTTGTAAGAGGGGTGTAGAAACCTGATGGAGGCTGTTTAATGTATGCCACAGAAGCAGTGTTACAATAAGACCTGAGGACAGACTTCCAGATTTTGGAATCACAAGACCCTGCTTTCTACTTATTTCATTAATGTTTTCATATGAAATTGTATTAGTCAAAGCTGTAACAGTATGAAATGAAAATATAATGCTAATATTTTAAAATAGCTATTACTTTAAAGGCAAATAAACAAATCTGCATGCAGTCAATTATGCTTTCTGATTTTGTTCATTTGATCCTTATTATTTTTTCTAGAGGGTGCTATTCATCTGTAATATGTGATGTCATGTTAGTTTGGATATAACTGTTCTATTTAACAAAAGGAACATAAAAAACAAACCAACCACAATTCATCTACTTAAGTTCACTCTCATAGAGGAAGAATTTAGGAAACATTTTTTCTTTGAGATATCTTGGATAATACTGCATTTTTAATTAAAAAGTTTTTTATTTGAAAGAGAGACAGGGAGTGTAGAAGTAGGGTAGAGGGGCAGAGCGGGGGGGGGGAGAGAGAGAGAGAGAGAGAATCTTAAGTAGGCTTCACCCCAGCTCAGAGCCTGACATGACCCTGAGATCATTACCAGGCTGAAATCAAGAGTCCAGTGCTCCACCAGCTGAGCCACCCAGTCATCCCCAAATACTGTATTGTTAAAACTATTTTTGTTACCACTGTTATTACTAGTTACTCCTATGCTCTGAAAAATAATCTTGAACAGAACAAATTATTTTAGATCTGAAATCTTTAGTTTTATAGTAAAGTCATGCTGGTAAATGGATAATAGCTAATTATTTCAAGTTGGTAAGGAAGTCATCTTACCACATCAGGTCCAAGGCATATGAACCCAGCCTTTGTGGATCTTCTTATCTGGGGTAGTTCAGCGGCCCAGGAAACCTGCCCTAAGGAGCTGTCTGGAAATAGTACCCCCACTGCTGGCAGTATGATCTGGGGTGATTTACATGCTGGAATCACAAGCAGAATGGATTGATTTCTAATTGCTTTTAAACAATTACTTCTCATGGCCAATAAAATATTTGGCACTATCCATATGAGTAAATTATGCTCTTATCATAGATGTTTTTATTTTCAAAGCCAAAAAATAGTTTAAGCTGTGAATAACTTTGAAACCCATGAAAATTTATAGGATAGCTGTTTAATTTTTAGAATTATTACTCAGCATTCATAGTGCATTTAAAGTACAGTCTACTTGCTTAAAGTCAACTATAAGGCTATTCCCAATCCTGACGTTTTCTTACATGTATATACAAACAGATAAACAAAGGATTTGTAAAACTCAAATATAACTTTATATATGTATCAAAGTCAATAATATATTTTATTTATATAACATTTTATATATTGTATTATATAGTATTTATGGACACAGAACATTATATATATAATATATATGTATATATAGAGGACATATACTATATAAAGAGAACATATATAATTACTAGAAAAATGCACCAAAGTGTTAACAGTTAATATCTTTAATTAATAAAATTGAATGACCTTTATTATTTCAATTAGAACTTTCTGTGTATTCTGAGATTTGAACATGTGTTACTTTTTAAAGTAGACTCCACACACACACAGGCACACACACACACACAGGCACACACACACAGACACACACACACACACAGTATAGCTTCTTTGATCCAAGTCAACTTTTTGGAATATCAAATACCCCCTTTCACAGATCAGCCTGATTGTTTGCATAAACAGATTAAAAGCATGTGGAATTAATTTTCATAGAAATGAATTTTGACTCAAAAATTTTTAAAGAACAAAGGGTTTTCAGGAATTTTTTTAAAGTTTAATTGTTTCCCCCAACCAACACTTGGCTACTGAATTATAATATGTTTTGAGTACAGTAGGTGATTTGGATGAAGTACTGTATTTAAAGAAATAGGCAGCCGTGAAAAGCTTTAACATTTTAATACTGCTGAAATCCCTTATAACTTCCCATAAACATTTGAATATAATCACTAGCCACATTTAATTAGCCCACCAGGGTTAAAAATATGGAATTAAGCACCAATGAAATGGGAGGACGCCACTGTTCCTTAATTACCAAGTGATTTTAAATGCTATTAGAATAATTAGCTATTATTTAAGTCATTCATCGATTGAAGCATCTTAAGGTGACTGTTATGTGCACCATTTACTGAAAACACATTATTTTCACTTTGGACATCTGTGACTCACAGTGCCCGGTTCATCGAAGGATACAGAAGTAAAGTCACACACAGGGAGTCTGTCCCTGTGACTGAATGATGTCCGTGCGTCTACTGCTTTGCTTGGCTTCTTGGGTTCAAAACAAAGTTCAACCTAAAAATTCATTTGCAGGGTGAGACTTTTACAAAGGTAGCTGGTTAGTCCTTAGTTTTTCATTTGTTACAACAAAAATGAGAAACTACATTAATATTAGATGACAAATTATGATGATAACAAAGAAAATAATTTTTGAAAATGTTTTTTCACTTGAATTTTTAAACATATGTTTCTTTATTTTTTTTATTAATTAAATAGTTTATTTCCAAGTTGGTGTCCATATAACACTCAGTGTCTTCCCCACACATGCCCCTCTCCATGACCATCATCTCCTTTTCCCTCCCCCACTCTTCAGCCCTCAGTTTGTTTGCAGTATTCCAGAGTCTCTCATGATTTGCTTCCCTCCCTCTCCCTAACTTTCCCTCCCTCCCCTTCCCATGGTCCCCTGTTAGGTTTCTCCTGTTAGACCTATGAGTGAAAACATATGGTATCTGTCCTTCTCCACCTGACTTATTTTGCTTAGCATGACACCCTCGAGGTCCATCCACTTTCCTACAAATGGCCATATTTCATTCTTCCTCATTGCCATGTAATACTCCATTGTATATATATACCACATCTTCTTGATCCATTCATCAGGTGATGGACATTTAGGCTCTTTCCATGATTTGGCTATTGTTGACATTGCTGCTATGAACATTGGGGTACATGTGCCCCTCTGCATCAGCACTTCTGTCTCTCTTGGGTAAATCCCTAGCAGGGCTATTGCTGGGTCATAGGGGAGTTCTATGGATAGTTTTTTGAGGAACCTCCACACTGTTTTCCAGAGCAGCTGCACCAGTTTACATTCCCACCAACAGTGTAGGAGGGTGCCCGTCTCTCCACATACTTGCCAGCATCTATTATCTCTTGATTTGTTCATTTTAGTCACTCTGACTGGCATGAGGTGGTATCTCAGTGTGGTTTTGATTTGTATTTCCCTGATGATGAGTATCAAAGCAGTTTTTAAATGAAATTGAACATTGGTACAAGACCACTCTAGATGTTTCACTTTGAGATGACAATTTTGGAAGTTGGTTTTCTTACCAAATGCCATTGTTCTTAATTTTAATATTTCCTTCTTGCCATTGTAGCTTGTTTACTAACTTAGCTTAACTTCCTCCTATATTGTAAGTCTTGCTACCTGCAACTGCCTTCCATTATATGCCACTTCTCCACCTCCTATTTTATTGAAATTACCTTTTCCTTTACTTGTTATCTCCATAGTTTCTAGGAGTTAAGGTATTTTTTTTGAAATAGAGTTCTCAGAAACAAAGCAGGCAATATTAAATTGAAGACATGATGCTAAAAACTATAGTATTGAAATTTATTCATGAAAAGTATGTCTTTCGCTCTCCCATTTTCCCCTGAGCTTTCTGCCATGTTCTTCCGAGTACACCTTGTTGCAGGAAATTCAAAGACCTAAAACAAGATGCCATTCGTTATGACGTGCAACTGATATTCTTGCTATACCTAAGATTTACATTTTATCTGTTTGAATAACACTATTCATCTTAGTAATGATACAGGTACCTTGCTAGCAAGAGTGAGTGAACAAGAGAGAGAAGGAGAGAAAACTATTTAAATCTCTGTCTGTATCCATGTATTTTTAGAATATCTATCAGAATACAAGAAGTGAAACCAACAATAATACCATCAAAAAAAAAAGCAGTGAAAACCCATCAAAACTGAGCAAGAAACATACCTTCTAAAATATAAAATGCAAAAATAGGATTTGAGGAATTTGTTATCTTATGTTATTCAATTACCTACAGATGTATAATGTTAGCTCTTAAAAATATAGCTGTTAGAGCACCTGGGTGGCTCAGTCGGTTAAGTGACAGACTCTTGACTTTGGCTCAGGTCATGATCTTACGATTCATGGGATTGAGCCCTGTGTAGGGCTCTGTGCTAACAGAGCAGAGCCTGCTTGGGATTCTCTCCCTCCTTCTCTCTCTCTGCTCCTCCCTCACTCACCTGCACACAAACACACTCTCTCAAAATAAATAAACATTTCTAAAAATATAAAAATAAAAATATAGCCATTGAATACCCATCGAGTGTTAGGGTCTGTAGGAAGTATTGTTACTCCCTCTAGCCTTGTTACCCCTGCATGCGGTAGTGCTACCATTAGTTTTATAGTGAGCTCATTTAGGCTTAAGCTTCTAAATACCTTTACTAAACTTGTATAGTTTTTTGCTCTTACAAACAACTACCTATTAGAAAACATCAGAAATTATTTACTTAAGTAAAAAATAGCAATCTCTTGCAGATTACTAAAAAGTACTAACTAGTAGCAAGAAAATTAGAAAGGCTTTAAAATCCACCTTCCTTTACTTTTCTTGCCTTCTTTAAAACTATGTATCATAAACAGGTGCCCTTTAAACACCTGGACTACAATAATATATATAAAGAGAAGAATATCAGACAGTATTTTGGGGAAGTTGATGCCCCATTTGAATAAATAATGGACATATAAATAAATACTTTCTTACAGTGACATATCACAAAGACTCGAAACCCTGTATGAGTTGTGAGTAATCTGGAACCAATCAATGCACTTATTAACATTATGAAGTCCCTTAATTTGCAGTCAATTTGTATATGTCACTACAAAGGTGGGAGTGGTGATTCAGGATTCAGTTCCTTGGATGAAGAAAGAAAAGTGTGTCATAGTCGTCTATCCATTTGATGGGAAACTGGATAAAAGGGAGTGATGCCAATATGGGGAGCTGTCTTCTAATCATAGAAGTCTGTATTTAGAAATATAACCTTCATCTACTGTAACTGACCCTAGTAACATCATTCAAAACACAACTATTTGTCCCTAACGAGCGTCTGTCTACTAAGTCATTTGTCATATTTAAGCAAAACAGTAAATAATGTCAAATTTCAAGACATGTATGTACATATGCCCATATATGTACAGTGGTGTGTGTTTAGGTAGATATATATATGTACACAGGCACACATGAATATACGTGGACAGTGAGTGTGTTTAAACATCTTTTTAAATGCATTCATGCATCATATTGGGTGTGTTTGTGGTTATATGCCAGTCTTTTACTCTGTGCTATCTATTGGGACATTTAAAAATGAGTATTTAATCCCAGAATTGAAACTGGTAGTTATATTTTTAGTCATTGAGCAACCTCCATTCTGCGTTCCACTTTGGCTGCACCAGTTGACATTCCTGCTGACGACAATGAGGATTCCTTTTCCTCCACGTTATTGCCAATGCTCGTTATCTCTTGTCCTTTTAGGATGCCTATTCTAACAGGTGTGAGGAATATTTCATCGTGGATTTAATTTGGTTCCCCCTGATAATTAGTAATGTTGAGCATCTTTTCATGTATCCGTTGGCCTTTCATAGGTCTTCTTTGGAGAAGTGTCTGTTCAGATCCTTTGCCCGTTTTTTAATGGGAATTTTGTTTTGTTTTGTTTTGTTTGCTATTTGGTTGTAGGAGTGCTTTACATATTTTGGACATTGATCTCTTATCAAATACATAGTTTGCAAATATTTTTTCCCACTAATATGGTTGTCTTTTCACTTTGTCGATGGTTGCTTTTGTTGTTTAGAACTATCATATAATCCTGCAATTCCACTTCTGTGAATATATCCAAAGGAAATGAAAACAATAACTCAAAAAGATATCTGTGCCCCCGTGTTTATAGCGTCATTATTTATAATAGCCATGACAGGGAAACAACCTAAGTGCCCATCATCGGATAAATCAGGAGAGGAGGTGTGGTATATACACAATGGAATGTTATTCATTCACAGAAAGTAAGTACATCTTACCATTTGTGAAAACATGGATGGACCTTGAGGACATTGTGTGTGCTAAGTGAAATTAGTAAGATAGAGAAAGACAAATACTGTATCATCTCACTTATGTGTGGAATCTAAAGCAAATAAACAAACTCATAGAAAAAGATATCAGACTTGTGGGGGCGCCTGGATGGCTCAGTCAGCTAAGCATCCGACTTCAGCTCAGGTCATGATCTCACAGTTCGTGAGTTCCAGCCCCAAGTCAGGGCTCTGTGCTGACAGCTCGGAGCCTGGAGCCTGCTTCAGATTCTGCATCTCCCTTTCTCTCCGCCTCTCTCCCAGGCACACTTTGTCTCTCTTTCTCTCAAAAAATGAATAAAACAATAATAATAATAATAATAATAATAATAATAATAACAACAATAATAATAGATCAGATTTGTGGTTTCCAGAGGTAGAGGACAAGTGTATGTGTGGGGGTAGGGGTGGGAGAAATTGGAAGAAGTAGTCAAAAGGTCCACACTTGCAGTTTTAAGATAAATAAGCCCTCGGGATGGAATGCCTAACAGGATAACTTCAGCTGCACTGATGTGCAGTTTATAGGAAAGTTGTTAAGAGAATAAATCCAGGTCCATAATGAGATTTTTTTCCTTTTTTTCCTTCTGTCTTTTTATTGTATCTCGATGAGAAGAATGTTCGCTGAAGCTATCACGGTCATCACTTCACATCATTTATAATGTATGTAAATCAGACGATCTTGCTGTATGCATTAAACTTGAAAAATAGATTTAAAAATTATTAAATGTAACAGCATGTTTCATTTATTTATTTTTAAATGTTTTCTTTATTTTTGAGAGAGAGAGGCAGACAGTGTGAGCAGGGGAGGGGCAGAGAGAGAGGGAGACACAGAATCTGAAGCAGGCCCCAGGCTCTGAGCTAGCTGTCGGCACAGAGCCCAAAGTGGGGCTCGAACCTACGGACTGTGAGATCATGACCTGATCTGAAGTCGGACGCCAAACCGACTGAGCCACCCAGGCGCCCCTAACAGCATGTTTCTAAAATGAGTATTTATTATCTTCCAGTTTTGAGCATCAGGAATCTGGAGTACCTTAGCCACGTGGGCATGGCTCAGATCTCTTTGGGGCTGTAGCCGAGCTGTCAGTGGGAACGTCAGCCTCCTAAGACTCACCGGAATTGAGAGTTCTGGTGCCAAGCTCACTCACTTGGTTCTTGGAAGGCCTGAATTTTTGCCAACTAGTCCTCTCGTATAGGGCCCTTGACATCATAGCTGGCTCACCACAGCAAGGGTGACCCATGAGACAGAACCACAGAACCTCCAAGGTGGCAGCCACAGCGATTCAGAGATGGCTTTCTGTCACAGCTGCCATAGACTACTGGTCACACAGAGCACCTCTGGCAAAGTGTGGGAGGTGGCCACCCAGGGGTGTGAATACCAAGAGGTGGGATTGGTTGGGAGCCATCTGGGCAGCCGAAGACCACATGACACCCCGAGACCAGTGGCCATATGCTGTACGACTCTGTTCCCAATTTCTAGCGACGGTTCTGAACATAATAAAGGCGTGCTTCCTCTCTGCCTCCTCCCTGGTAACACAAACATATTTTTCTGCCCTAAAATCTTAGAACAGATAGGCTCTCAAGAAAATCTTAGCTAATTGCCCAATTTTTAAAAACGCTTGCAAACTGAAATGGGAAAGATGAGGTAGCAGTGCGGTGTGGCATAGCCCTTCAGGGACGGAATCGGTGTTTCTTGACTGCAATCCCAACACGTTTTCACAGTAGCATGCTGACGTTTATTATTTTGCTATTACCTATGCTTAGGCCTAATAATTCATATATTCATGTATGTTGACAGGACAAATTCCTGATATAGTAGTTGACTGATTCCATGAAGAAGTGTTTACTGCTACAGTTCTTGTAACTCGTCCTCTTTGTTTTGACCTTGGTTTATTTTGGTGGCCATCTGAGTGGACAGACAGGACCCAGCCTCTGCTTTTTCCATCCCAGTTTTTACGTGGCCACTAGGGTTTGCCTTCTAAAACTCAAATTTGACCTGGTAAATTACATCGTCAGTTTTCACCGATGGACTCACCAGGTCAGATTCTCAGAACTAAATAATTTAAAGCATATATAAAATCTTCAGATCAAAGTCTTTGGTATTTGTATAGGGAAAGAGGGGGAGAGAGGTGTCGAGAAAAAGAAAAGTGTGAGAGAGAGTACACGGGTTTCTAAGGGACTCTATATGGAATACTCCTGAAGAGCTGAGAGATAGATTTCAATAGACGGTTCAGAAAGGCCCATTGTTTGAACAGGAAAACTCCAGAGCAGGATGCATTCTCCTAGAGAAAGTATAAGAAGCAGTTACAGGTAACAGAAAAATGATTTCTTTGTCAAACTTATCTTAATTGTTATTTACAGTTAATATTCCATAGACAAGTGTCTGCAATTTACAGCAGGCCAAAGGAAGCACCAAGAATGTGAAATACTTCACTGTTTTTTAAATCACAGTGATTTTAAAGCACGCTATGCTATGAGAATATACATGTGTGCATACATGTTCAGTATTGCTAATACGCATATGCGTGTGTGCGTATCTATCTGTACATATAAGCTGATTTCCTTGGGTAGGGTTTCTGTGAGAAAGAATGTGTGGAAAAAATCCACTAACGAATTAGATACATCCTTGCAGATTGTTTTCTACCAGTTCTGAGTGGAGAGGGTTAACAGTTGGAACAGCCTGGGGGCCGGGATAACCAGGACCCTGTTACAGTGAATGAGGTAATGCCATTTTGCTGAGACTGGGTAAAGGGTAGCTTAGAAAGGATGAACTCAAGCCAGAGCCAGATCTAAATTAATTAACTCCAGCTAGTCAGAGAGTGTACTGTGAGAAAGCGGTGGCTGAGCCCAGGACTCAGATTGTGTTTTATCATGTTGGGAGAAGAGCAAAATAATAGGAATCTTGCTGTGATGTGGTTTGGCCAAGCAGCAATAGTAGATAACTCTGGGTCATATATGATTTATAATTAGTTATAATTGCTTGAAAGCTTCCCTAATTAGAAAATTTAAATTTGGAATAAGTCCACAAACTTAAAATAGTTGCAAGATTTGCTTAAATTGGATAAGAAATGTTTGAAAGAATCAAGCAGAGTGATCACTAGTATATTCCTTTTACAAAGCTTTATATTAATAACTTTTGGCTTCTTCAGAATTTCTAAAGTATGAATGAATGGACTATCTCTTAGATCTATGATAGGGGAAGAAATGACTCTTAGATTCTTAGAGTAATAATTCTTTCTACACTTTACATGAGGTGAAAAAACAGGAGTTTCAAAACTTACCTGTTGTATCATCAAACATACTTTCCGTTCTGGGAATGGCTTTGTCGAGCTATGAAAGGCTGTTCTCATGACAGAAGTCATACAGAAGTGAATAATACACTTTTATCCAGAGGAAGAGATTGATCATCCATTGACTCAACAAAATTATAAGTTCTTTTTCTGGTGAATCTCTCATGTGTGGTTTGATCCTCTCATGCACATTTCCTCACCACTCGTGTTCAATAAAGTAGTGAACTCACTCATGTCATTTAACCTTCACTGCTGCAAGCTATATATAAATAGTTCTAGAAAAATCCATATGAATATATTAGTTAGAAAGAACTACAAAGGCATCTATCTAAATCTGTCTGGCCCTCGGTTGATTCCTGGAAGCCCTTTACTTTCTCCAATGTGGGAAGACCTCCTCACATTGGTGTTCCACGGCAGTAATACCATGTTTTCTACACAATTTTTAAATTTCTGAATTTGCCCTTAGCCATTTCTTAGCATCTTATAAGTGAGATACACACCCTGTCATCTAAACATTCTCAGCCTGTCTCCTCTCAAATTATCTGAACAAAAGAAGGCAGTGAGCTAACAAGCTTAGCCCTCAAACAAATCCATAGTAACTGAAAGAGATTCGTAATTCTGATGGAGTCATGATGACTGACAATTAAGTTTTGCTTATGTCCAGCTTTCTGTAGCTTCAGAAATGACTGAAAATACCTGGACCAAAGTGATGAGAAGAACTAGCTGTACTGACATTTTCCTAAGTTGGACTGCAGGTTTGGTAACCACATAACAAAATATATGACAGATGGATGCAAACATCTTCTTCCCACTAGGGTTCAGAATCCACACCAAGATGCTCAATCCTAGCGCATCGTAGTGCTGGTGCAAGCACCCAACCAGCAATGAGACTGTGCCAGCCCGAGGAGGCATCTCTGGTAGCTTTCTGGGCATTGGGGATCAGTCAACAATTGGGATCATGGTTGGACACAGCAGTGGTGAAATTCGGGAAGATACCGCAAGGTGTACCATGAGCAGCTGAAGTCTCAGTACGTGAACTCATTAAAGAAGATTGAATTAGAAGGGCATTGATCAGCCCCTACCCACCTCCCCCACACAGGACCCTGACTGACTGGCCCAGTGAATGTCCTTCCTCCCTTCCTCCCTTCCTTCTGGCAGGATGCCTCCCGCAGTTTACACTCAATAAACATTGGTTGACTTGAAGGTATTCTCAAGACACTTACATTCTACCAAAGAATTTTATCCCTTTCCATTCGTTTTTTAGACCTTTGTTTGTATATTTATTAGAATAACAAGATTTGACATTATTTGTGGCCATTTAAAATTGATGTGCAAATGATAAAAAAGTAAAACTGCCCCACTTTTGTTTAAAAGTGAGATAACACATTAAATAGGTATTTGTGTTATCAGAATCAGAAAGCATGGTGTCATTGTTCTCAAACTTGATATTCTTTCAAAGGCACCCACGGCTGCCCAGTAGCTAAGCTCCTTCCTGCTTCGGAAGCTCTCTGCAGAGTCAGACTGCCATTAGACACCAAAGGCTGAATTCAGCTTCACAGAAAAGATGAAGTGGTGACCGGGGTGGAGTTATCTCCTAAATTGGTGTAACTGAAACTCTCTCGTATTCCCAGAGTGTGCCTTCCGTCTCCCTTAATAGACTAAACATATGTGTCTTTTCAATCACTTAGGAAAAGATGTTTTGAAATAACTATAGTCATAAATGGGCTGTAGATGGTTTTAACATAATATCATAATCCATTCATAATTTCTAATTGACTTTCAAATGCATCACAGCTAGCCAAGATATTTATTTTTAATGACATTATCCAGGATAGGTCATAGAAGGAATCATGGATAGTTTCTGTTCAACGTTACAAAAATAACATTATGGTCATCTATTTGGTTTTCCAAAGAATAATAATGTGTTTCTCCCCCTAATTTAAAGTTTTTGCTTGCATTACATTCTGATTAGTCAAATGAAAGAAGAGTGCTATTTTTCAATGGAATTGTGTGCCATTTTCACTTTAAAGTGATGTTACTTTCTTTCTGTACAGTGATATTATTTGTTCTAGACTGACAATCATTTATTATGATCAGACCTTTAGGTGTGGTGGCGTGGTCTTATTCTGCATGTCTGCAAAATATCACTACCATCATTAGGTTAGATCCTGTCCAATGAAACAAATCAATGCATTTTTTTAAAGATAAAACATTTGCTTTTTGGCTTACTAGACTGGTTGCTTTATTTTAGCAATCTGTTTGGTCTGTCTACTTTATTTCTTAGCTGTCTCTTAAGAAATTTTACTTGCGATATTTGAGTTAGATTTTTGTCTGGTAATAATCTATTTTTTAATAATTGTAGAATGTATTTTTACATTTATTTAGTAGCATCTTTTAATAGTTGAATGTTCAAATACGTGAAGACACAGATACTACAGTCTTTTAACGAAGGCAGTGTTCTTTACTAGCTTTGAGTTATGTAACTCTTGAGAGTCTAATGAAAAGCCCAGGAAATCCCCTCAGCATTGTTGGGACACAGTCTTAAGCTCCCTTTCTGTGCTAGGAAGAAACTGGTGTTATAATAAAGCTTTTGCATCTTTATTTGATTCTGGTCGAGAAAGCAGAGTTTTCTGCTTCCCTTAATCATTTACTTGCTGATAAGGGTTCGAGTCACCCCTCAGAACAGGACCCACAGACATCCTTCAGCAGTCACCAGCTCCTGGGTACATCTTTACCCTTAGGAGAAAAGTCATATATATTAAAGCAACTCATCAAATATGGTCATTTCTAACCGTGGCTTTTACTCTTACAATAGCAGACATAAAAAAGAGGAGGAAAGAGGAAAGAATTTAGAGCAATTTTCTGGAGTAGAGAGGGTTTCTGGCTTTACAGAGATTCCTAGAATCCACCTCCCCCCTGCCTGCTCGCACACAAAAGCCTATCTTACAATTCACAAAAATGTGGGATTAATTCTCTCTGTCTCCAAGAGTGTCTCTTATTTGAGATAGAAAGCATCAATGCTTCTTTTTCTGGTACTTGGCACAATCTTGCTTGGGCTATATAATATGGATAAATTACAGAATCTTGTTTGCCCAAGAAGAATGTTTTGGAAGAAACTCTCAAGAAAGTGTCTTTATCAAAAGAAGGGAGATATTAGTCCATTCTTATCATTAACTACAAATTCCACTTAAATATTATATGTTCGATGTGATAAACAATCAAAAGGCCACAATTTGAACACTTGATATCCTTCTTTATTCCCTTTCCCCAAAGTGGTTTTGCCAGGACAAAAGTAATACACGGAGTTTCAACATCACTGATCATTTTACCTGGTCTCCACTTTCAAACATATTAGCTGTACTTGTTTCAACAAAGACTCACTGAAAGGGATTCTGTCCTGAAATGATTATATTTCATAGTCATATGCCTCTTTCACTTATCTCTACCTTTTTCATTTAGCCACAAGCATTTTTCAAGATTCACCAGCTCTCTTAGTCTACAGATTGTCTTTCCCAAAACATGAATCATTATTTTTCCCGAAACTTTTAATATCTCTCTATTTTTTTAACTTCATATTTTAATATCATAATGTCTTCTGACAACTTCCAAAGCCATTCAAATAAATACCTAAGCACTCTAGTCCTGGCTTATATCTCAGTTATCTAGATGTTTACTGTGTGTGTGCGTGTGTGTGTGTGTGTGTGTGTGTAAATTTCATCAGTGCTTTGCTGCCGTTTTAAATACATGAAAACATCACATTCAATTAACCCACCCGGGGCTCTCCCTTCACGGGCAGATTAACATCCCCTGATCCCAAGTCACAGTTCTTACGGAGCCTCAGCTCTGCTGTGGTTCCCTGCCAGTTTCCATGAAAATCCAAATGCATCATGAAGACTCTTATTTTTGCAAACTAAATAATTTGAGGAGGTAACAAATGACCATTTTCCATCTTTCTGGCTTGTCACTGGCTCTGCTTTACTTGTGGTCTTTCTCTATTCCAGGACTCCCTCCTTCCTCTCCTCTCCCTTCCTGAACTTTGCCCTTTTCCAAAAGTCAGGAACCTCTCCGAAACCTGCCCTCCTTTACAATCTCAGCAGCTTTGCAAATGGACGGCACTCCCATGGGGCTCTCTGTTCCTTCATGTGCTTCTTCGGAGATTTATATTCTTAGATGGGGATGGTGAAGTCTATAATCATGGATTTTCTTATAAATCATAAGAATGACTGCAGGTGGCATTTATGAAGGTATATCACTGTAACACCTATTTATTTATTATTTGCAAAGCAATGGGGTTGCATGCTCCATTCTGGCCCTCAAGTTACTTATAGATTAGCTAAGGCTTAACTTTGCCAGCATCACATATTAGTGCTAATAAATATATTTTAGGCTCTTATAAGATAGGAAAAGCCAAGAGTTACTATTTGATTTAGAACTCATCATTAGTTACTTGCATATGTACCCATTGAATTTATCACATACTACCTGTTCATATAAATGTGTTGATGTCTTGTCCTAGTCAATTATATATTTACTTGGAAAGACACATATATATCTATTTATTTATCTACACACATATACACATACATACATACATATATGTCAAGTTAATTAAATATTGTCATAAAGATGATTAATTTGTTATCCCACCAGAATGTGGGATGTCCATTTCCAAGAAATGGATTCCCAATTTTTTTAACAGATTTTTTTATCCAAAGATAATACATTATGGAAATCTAGACCCACCATAGGTATTTCTGATTGGAACACAAACAACTTCTTCCCTTAAAAATATGATCCTGTTAGAACTTTTCATTTCTGTATTTTAATCTCTGATTCATTACCCTGCTGTTTTTTTTTTAATGTTTTTTATTTCTTTTTGAGAGACAGAGAGAGACAGTGCGAGCAGGAGAGGGTCAGAGAGAGAGGGAGGCATAGAATCCGAAGCAGGCTCCAGGCTCTGAGCTGTCAGCACAGAGCCCGGCACGGGGCTCGAACCCACGAACTGTGAGATCATGACCTGAGCCAAAGCCTGATGCTTAACTGACTGAGCCACCCAGGGCCCCTACCCTGCTGTGTTTTGATTACAATTATTTTTATCTAGATCTGTGACAAAAATATTTTTTAATCCAGTAAAATATTTTCGAGGAATTTATGTTAATGATAAGTAATAGCTAAAGAAACGAATAATAAATGCTTTGAGATAGAAACAGGTTTTTTTAACAGAACTTCATGAAGCATATATTTTATAGTTATTTACATTCTGTATAAGCCACAGAATAAGAACAGAGGTGTAGCTGAAATACTGTGTTCTTCAGAAAAGTTACTTACCTCTGCGAACTCTTATGCTTAACGTGAAGATAATGTTAGACTCACAGCAAAGTTGAAGGAGTAGAGCATGGAACTTGCTTGTGTGGGATCATCTGGCTTGTTCTGTAATGTCACATTAGTTTTAATTACCTAATTCTCTAAACTCTATTGTGTATAGATGCCATCTGAGTAAAATAACTGAAAGAAAAAAAAATTTTTTTAAAACACTGTGAAAGCATTATTTCAATACAAACTGTAGGTGGGACACGTGAGAACTCCAATATATAAAGAAATGAGTATAGTAAATCAGGGTAAAATGGGATAAATAGTGGGGGACATACACTGGAGATCATAGAGCTGATACATGTTAATTTTACCCTTAGCTCTGTGCACTACTGTGTCACTCAACAGAGTTGTTTCCTGTTTACAATTCACTTTTTAAAAAATTAGTGAAATAGATATATATATATATATAAATGCATTTTGACACATACAATGATTGTTTTATAAATTTGGAAATGTGCATTCTCTGAATTAGGAAATACGGAATCATTTTGCCAACAGTGTTTCTATGCAAAACAGAGTACTCAAACTTCATAAATCTGTGATACGTAAGAAAATAGATCACATAGCATGTGATTTTCATCCCATCAGAACAGAGACATACTGGCCCCACTTCCCGTAAAGTTAGTGGTTGCAGTTTTGTGAGCAAAACATGAAATTTATGATTAGCCAAATGCATAAAAATTAGACATTTAAGTATATCTACTAGTCAATGTCTGACTACTTTTAATTTAATTTAATTTTTTAATTTATTTTTCAGAGACAGAGAGAGAGAGAGTGCAAGCAGGGGAGGGTCAGAGAGAGAGGGAGATACAGAATCCGAAGCAGGCTCCAGGCTCTGAGCTGTCAGCACAGTGCCTGATGCGGGGCTCAAACCCACAAACTGTGAAATCATGACCTGAGCCAAAGCCGACGCTTAACCGACTGAGCCACCCAGGCGCCCCCAGGTCTGACTACTTTTTAAAGAAGTCTTGGGGTGCCTGGTGGCTCAGGCTGTTAAGTGTCCAAATCTTGATTTCTGCTCCAGTCATGATCTCATGGTATGTGGGACCGAGCCCAGGGTCATGTTGTGTGTGCACTGATAGTGTCGTGCCTGCTTGGGATTCTCTCTCACCTTTCTCTCTGCTTCTCTCTCTCTTTCTCTCTCAAATAAATTTTTTTAAAAAAGTTTTTAAAGAAGTCTTTGAAATTCTAGCCTGAGATTTGCTTGTAGGAAAATAATAAAGCTACTACTTATAATGAAAAGGACAAAAAATTATAAACAGTAAAATATAAGATGGAATACTTTGGGTTAAATATTTAATTTTTGCCAAGGCAATGATTCTTAAATTACTTAGTTTTCCCTTTAACTGGAAGCTGAAGCTGAATATGCAAAGAAGTTAGGAGATACTTCTGTGATTAAAAAGTTACAACTGAAGGGGCACCCAGGGTGGCTCAGTCAGTTAAATGTCAGACTTTGGCTCAGGTCATATCTCATGGTCCATGAGTTTGAGTCCTGCATCAGGCTCTCTGCTTTTGGCACAAAGCCAGCTTCTAATCCTCTGTCCCCCTCTCTCTGTCCCTCTCTCTCTGTCTGCTCTTCCTCTGCTCATTCTGTCTCTCTCTCAAAATAAATAAATAAACTTAAAAAGAAAAGATACAATTGGAGACTCTGAGGAGATGTTCCAAGTGTAGAAAACCCTCAGTCCGACATCAAGTACATTGGAAGTTTGATGGTTTGCAGTGAAATGCTGGTCATTTTCTTTGTGAAATATGACAATCAAGGGACATACTTTATTCACAGGTAAAATTAATAAAGAATCTTCCTTAAGAGTGACTGAATACATATAAAATTGATATTGCAAGTAACAAAAATTAGTTATTTTTTATCACTGTGGCAACAATTTAAAAAATCTGGCGTTGCTGAGAATGTGGAGAGATGTTCAGGCAGGACAGAATAAGTATGGATATGGAATGCCAAATATATTTTTTAATTACAAGAGTAACACATAGTGACAACAAAAGCTTGGAGCTGTGATAGGAATTATACATCCCAGGTAAAATCAGCGTGGTTGGAAATCAGGATTTTATAAGATAAACAGTACGCAACAGGATACAATTGAGATCAGACTGGAGACTACAAAAAATTATAACTTATTTTATAAGCAATGTAATGCTTTTTAAAAACAGGATAATGAATTATTTATTTGGTAAAATCATGTCTTTAGAAGATTTTTCTTTAAAAAATGAATTATTAGTGGCATCCCAGGGATTGAATTGGACAAAGCTTAGGAAACTCAAATGGACTGAATAGGAATGAAAATGAAAAAAAAAAAAAAAGGAAAAACAGGAGAGATTGGTACAAATAGAATCCTTCGCAGCTGGTAGTTAATAGGATACATAACTGAAGCTAAATTATAATGAAAAACATACCAGATTCATTTTGATGTGTTCATGCCAAATAATAGAGCTTAGTGATAGGAAACTCAAAATCATGAGCCTGTCATTTGCACGAGGGAGCATTAGCAGAGTCCCTGAAAACTTGTCTTGACTGAATTTTTTTGGATTATTGATGATCAAATTCTGAACTGACAAAAATGTCATATCAATATGAAATTACCCATTTATCTATTCATCCGTCCATATATCCATCCATTCATGCATCTATCCATCTCTCCATGTTACTCTAGCACAGATAAATCTACCATGAGGTCAAATTACTTGCCTTTTCTGAGTATAGTGAAATACTTTTGAATTATTTAAAAATGCAGCATGTCGATATATGTTGTATATGTATATAAGTGAACACTGTATAACTATTCAAGTAGTTACTTTCAGACTTTATTAATGATCCTGAAAATTTCCATATTTCAAACACAATGGAATTCTAAAGAGAATCTTGGTACTCTGACTTCTATAATGAGATTACCTTAATCAAACTATTTCCTGGCACCAAGGTAGTTGAGACAAAAATGTTTTCCCCCTTCTTTGTAATGTAGGCATTTATTAAGATAGGTTTCTATCTAATTAATAAGGTAAATATATGAATATCAGCATTTTTCTTTTCTCAAAGCATGTAACATACTGTTTTGCAAACTTTCAGTTTCATTTATTTCCCCAGATTGCATTAAAAAAATAATCAGTCCTGGCTATTTGTCTGTCATTATTTATGAAATAATAATCCTTTCACGGAGGAATTAAGTGGGGAAAGCTACTTTGCACCACGAGTAGATAAAAGGAGCCGAGTAGGAATCGGTATTATTCATTATCAAGTTTTTGTTGTTGTTGTGGTCTGGTCTTTCTCTGAACCTGGCCTTGCTCTTACTTTAGTGAAATCATATACCAACAACAGGGAGATGGCTGATACGGGAGAGGCTAAAGAGTTCAGTCTGCTGGGAGAGGGATTCATTTCAGCCCATCAGTGCCGATACTCTGCTAAGTGGTGACATAATCCCAAATTCACATCCCCAAGAGATTGGCTCTCAGGATCTCTCCCATTTGCTGACTTTACTGCAAAAGAATGCCAGCTTCTGCCGTAATTGAGGAAAAAGGTTTTCAGGCCAGATTATCATTTCTGAAATGGATCACATAACATATCTAAAAGTGTTAGTATAAACCCAACCTTCTGCCCAGAGATTGTCTTCTTTTCAAATAAATAAATAAACTTTTTTTTTAATATCCTGTTTTGTAAGGGCACCATATATGGGGCTTGTCTTTTTAATTCCAATAATTCTGGCTTTCTAAAAGAAAACACTTTAGGCAAAAGAGCATCCTGGGTAGATATTTAATACAGAGGAAAAAAGAGAAAAAACTGGAAACGATCCATATGGTTATTACCAAACCTTTAAAAAATGGGCTAAGTCTCCACATATACTCTGTTATGTTAGAAAGACTCCATGACATATTGACTAAATAACTCAAGCTGAGGTAGAAGATACAGAATGTTGACTTGTCTTTGGGACAAATGGTAAATACATGCATGTACGTACATGAAAATATTCACATGTATGTGAATCATTTATGTATGCTGCATTTCACATCTATGTATGGTTACTTCTGAAGGAACCAAAGTAGGTTTTCTTCCTTACCCTTTTGAAATATTTAACTATATCAGCCTGACATACTTCTATAATTTTTTAAATGTAATAAAAAAGTACTGTTTCTATATTGTCTTCCATAAACTAAAATCTCTTAATGTACATATTAAGGCATGCATTTAATGCATTATATATTCTATCTTAACATGTCCCAGTTTTGATGCATATTGAATATAGTTTGCTAAATACCGTGTGCATTCAGTGTGCACCTCTAAGCCACTAAGTGACATTAGCAACACACAGAGGCCCGGATACTGCAGGCGAGGTAATGTCAAAAAATGCTTGGCAGGAAGTTCCACAAAGGAGACTGAAGACTCGCTAAGGTTCGACTGTATCGTTCAGATATTTGCAGTGGGTGAAAACCCAAAACACATTTGGTCAAGTTCTCTATTTCAAGATAAACCTTGCCCATGTGTTTTTGATTCATTTACATGTAATTCACTGAACTGACATTCTGAATGAGTTATTCGATGCATAAGGAGATTTTTGTGCCATAATTATATGTGATACATATAATATAATGCATAATAATTTAGAGCAGAACTTGTATTTTTTCATGTTTCAGATTCTAAGCACATGTTCTTTCCTGATGATTCACTGTGCTTGAGCTGAGGTGTTGAATGACTCATTGAGTCAACCCACACTTGAGATTTATATTACTGCACTGTACTTTAAAAAAAAAAAAGGTTTTCTGTGCCTTACTTTCCATGATTCTCAAATTAGCATGAAAATCTTTATTAAAACTTACCATGGTCATTTAGCAGAAGCTGTAAAAATGAATTAACCTGCTTACAAACTTCGTTCCTAGAGTTTATAACTTTTTTTCAGTGTGACGGATAGTACAGATTAAATAGGCACTTGGAAATATAGTAAAACACTGGTTCCCCACATTATCTTCTCCGAACTAAAGGATAGCCTTGCTGGAAATTTCATCACTTATGACCTCTCAGAAAATTTATGGACACTCAGTTTATTCATAGTTGTTGTAGTGGCTAAAAAATGACATGAAATTACACATTTTATTCATATTTCTCACCAGCCCTTCAAGCCTCACACAGTGCAGCCTACTTGGGGAAATGAAATCAGTTTCAGATTTGTATTTGGATATTAAGAAGCAGTTTCCCTGAGACAAATCCACTAGAAAGTTCCTGAAATCATTAAATGGCGACAAAACAGAAAAAGACACCTAAAATGCCACAGAGTCTCAACCTAGACTATAAGTAAATTATAATATATCAAGTAAACTTGATCAATATGAATTGTAGTTCAAAATATTTATTAGTTTTCGAACGACTGATTTCTAGTAGCTAATTACAGAAAAAATCTGCAAACACATAATTTCAATCTTAACGTGGTATTGGAAATGCTATAAATATTAGATGCTAAAGGTATTAGTGTTATGAATTGGACACTAAATCACTCAAGTAACTATTTCAAGGTCACGTATTAAATTTGAAGCAGAGGCTCTCTGTTCACCTTTTCACTTAAAAAAAAAAAAAAGATACCTTAAATAAATTCCAATACCTGGAGCCCCGTGCAGCTGAGTTAACAGTCTGTGTCTTATTCCTCAAAATGCACCAGGTAGACAGGACTATGTCATTTGAGAACCCAGAAATGCAACTCTTGTTTTGGGGCACACGGGGCATTTATTGGAAGTTATCTGTTTCTGCTCCCCTGTGAGCAGCCTGTTCTCAAGTCACTGTGGTTCCAGGAGCTTGAAATTCATATCCTTACATCTTCTTGGTGAGAAGGAAAAAGAGATGCCTCTCTCTCCGCTCTCTAGTTTGAGGTATCGTAGGGGAAGAGTTCTGACGGACCAAGCCTGAGTCCGGCTCCGGCCCTGGATCACCACGACCAGTGAGTTGGTTAGTCCCGCCCACCCAGTAAGAATTATAACTGATGTGTGGTGAAAAAATCACTCCTAGGGATTACTTCAGTTATTAGGATACTTCTATAAGTTGGATGGATAAATAAATTAATTAAGGAAATAAATGCATACATGCATCCATACTTTAAGAATTGTTTAAAGCTGGGACATACATCTCCATTCCACAATCCCTAATTTCCCGAGTTTTCTAATCCCATTTTACAAAAAGCTCAAAGTTTTTCCCAGACTCTTCATCGCTGCCTTTTTAGGTCTCTCTAGAACTAACCTGACCAAAGAATTTCTAGTTGAACAAGAAGAAAGAGTCCAAACCGAAGTAAAATTCTGAGAAATATAGGGTTGTCTAAATCACCTGATGCTTTGCAAAGGACTAATTTCACTTTAACTAGGATGGCTGATGATGGTCTATTTCCTGGCAATTTGGAAAGATTTGCACTACACTGAGAGCCCATTATGTGGTAACTGTGTTTTGTTAGATAGTCATTTATTTTAATGCAAGTTTGCTTTATCCTGCCAGTTTGTTGACTCTTCCTTGCTGAATAGGTCTGTAATCTAAACTTTAAAGGAGGATTAAGCTTCATGGTATTTACCTAACTAAGCATTGTCATTGTGTTATCCTCTTACGTACGTGTTACCTGGAAAAAAACCTCTTTTATAGGCTTCTCTGTTACTTTGGCTTGAAAGCCTTTGTGGCTCTTTAAAATTTTATTATTCTGTTTTATGATCTGAGACTGTCATTTAAGTAGAACAAAGAGTCAACTTAGATTAGTGCTTTTAATATTTTTTTTTGCTATTGCATGCACACATAAATAACAGAAGAACCACATTCCATGTTTTCTCTTTTGCTCTGAAATACCATGTAGACCATCACCAACAAAATGATAATAATTACCACTCAGATGCCCGCATTTGGATCACACCTTTTTAGAAATTTTTTTGTTTTCAAAATCCCTTTAAAAATAACTGACACTTTAAAAAATGTTATTGTGGAAGTATGGTTGATATACAGTGTTCTGTGAATTTCAGGTGCACCACAGAGTAATTCAACAATTCTGTACATTACATAATCTCACTGCTATAAAGGTTGTTTCCATCTGTCATCAGGCAGTGTTATTGCAACATTATTGAATATTTCCCCTCTGCTGTACTTTTCATCTCCATAACTTATTAACTTTATAACTGGAATTTTGTACCTCTTAATCCCTTTCCCCTATTTCATGGGTCCCCTCCTCCCCCTCCTCTCTGGCAGCTACCAGTTTGTTCTTGGCATTTATGAGTCTTTCAGGTTTTGCTTGTTCATTTGTTTTTGTTTTTTGGATTCCATATTTAAGTGATCATATGGCGTTTGCCTTTGTCTGACTTACTTGCTTAGCACAATGGCCTCTGGGCCTACCCATGTTGTCACTGTCACAAATGGCAAGATCGCATTCTTTTTTACGACTGAGTAATATTCCTGTGTGTGTGTGTGTGTACAGTGTGTGTGTGCCACATCTTCTTTACCCAGTTATCTGTGCGTGGACACCTTGTTGGTCCACACCTCAGCTATTAAAAACACTGCAATGAACATAGCGGTGCATGTATCTTTCCAAATTAGTGTTTTTGTTTTCTTTGAGTAAATACCCGGAGGTGGAATTGCTGCATCAGATGCTATTTCTATTATTAATTTTTTGAGGAAACGCCACACTGTTTTCCACTAATTAGTGGCTGCACTAATTTGCATTCCCACCAACAGTGCATTAGGGTTCCCTTTTCTCTACATTCCTGCCAACACTTGCTATTTCTTGCCCTTTGATACTAGGTGTTCTGGCTGGTAACCACTCTTATTGTGGTTTTGATTTGCGTTTCCATGATGATCAGTGATGTTGAACATGTTTTTATGTGTCTGTGGGCCATCTATATGTCTTCTCTGGAAACATGTCTATGCAGAAAATAACTGGCATCTCTAATAGAAACCCTGTTTATCTCTTATGCATGGCTCTTATTCCCTCCAAGTAAGTAGAATGCATATCAGCGTTTTGGGAATATTTTAATATTAATTGTTTATAAGTCAGAGGATACCAAAGAGACCAAAAATGTTTGGCAGAGAGAAAAACAGGGAAATATAGTTTTATCTTGAGTAATTGCCTCAATAGATTTCATTCACCACTTGTGAAATCCTAAATGCACAAGTGTTCACTTTTTATAAGATTTTTTTTCTTTTTTATCAGTCTCTATACCCAGCATGGTACTTGAACTCATGACTCTGAGATCAAGAGTCACATGCTCTTTCTACTGAGTCGGCCAGGCATATCGGTTTTTCACTTTTTTAAAAATTAACTTTTCATATCATATAATATAATTTCCATGTCTTCCTTTAAAATTATTTTTCTAACAGAAACTGTATGTCTTCAGTGAAGTCTGGGCCTTAAACAGCACATGGGGTGGGAGTGGGGGGTCATGATTGGTTTTAGCTAGTTTATGTATTGGTTTAGGAGGAAGCAAGTAACCTAATTCTGGAAAATGATATATTTGAGGAGATCCGTTGAGAAATGACTCCTGGCTCTTAAAAAGAAAAGAGAAAGAAAAAACAAAAAGAATCAAAGAGGAAATAGGTCCCTTATGTCTCTGAACCTCACATGTGACAGTGTGATCCTTCAAATTGCTCCAGCCATGTCCCCACCATGAGGCTACATGAATGAGAACAGAAGTCAACTTATTGCCAGAGTTAGTAGAGGAAAAATATAGATGAAAAACCTCTGGGTCATTGAGTTGTACATATGGAATTGACATACTTCGGGGCTTCCTGTTACGTAGAATAATATAATATAGTTTATTTAAGTCATGAAAGCCAGAGATTTCTGCTATAAGCAGCTGAGTGCATCTGAACTAATACTATTTATCATTTGTATGGCATGTGACAGAGAGACATATGGAGATCTGTCACTCCAGAACTTTCTAAAATCTAAGGAACAGACAGAGAGAGAGAGAGGAAAAGCAGGGAAAAGAAAAATTGTACAGAAGTAAGACAAGACTCATGTAATTTACAAACCCTAGATATCATCAGTGCATTAAAAAATATGTGTGTGGAGATAAACTTCATTTTTGAAGGCGGAGGAAATCTTGTTTCCAAGACAATATTTAGGAAGGTAGGAAACCTCATTATGTTTTTTCAGGAAGAGAAATGCTACAGCGTGTAACATTCCACACACCTTTTGAACCAAATGAGGTGATAAGAACTCTCTCTCTCTCTTTCTCTCTCTTTAATGTTTATTTATTTGAGAGAAAGAGAGAGCGAGAGAATGCACACGCATGAGTGAGGGAGGGTTGGAGGGAGAAAAATCCCAGAGCCCACCCACACTTAGTGCAGAGCCCAATGTCGGGCTTGATCTCACAAGCTGAGATCATTACCTGAGGTGAGATCAAGAGTCAGATGCTTCACGGACTGAATCACCCAGGTGCCCCCTAGGAGCTTTCCCTTGAGGAAGAGTGGCACTTACTGGTTGTGAGGACAAGTAACTGGAGGAACACATGAGTCAGAGAGAACTGTATAAGACCAGTGTATTTGAACTTGAAAAAATGTGAGAACCGTATTATTAACTGAGATGGAGCGAGAGAGGTAGGTAGGCATCAGGTTATGGAGAACCTTATAGGATATGCAAGTAAATTTGTCATAATGAGGTAAACTGTAAGGAAGAGTGGTAAATAAATCAATGTTGTGTTTAAAAATGTGAACCTTGGCAGTTTATATACAGAATATATTATTTTATTTACTGACGAAATGATTCATCTATCAAACACAACTAAACTAAAAAAGACAAATTTGGGGGTTTAATGATTTCAATTCTAGGAATATAGTTAAAGGAAATAATATGACATATGGTAGAATACTATGTACAAGGATGTTTATCACAGGGTGATTTATATCAGTATGAACAGGAAATAACCAGAGTATCCAACAAAACTGGAAAAGTTAACTAAATCATGGAACATTCTTACAATTGATATTAGAGAACAATTACAATTATTTGCAGAATATCTGATGTTATGAGAAAGTGTTCATAATAAAAAGTTTTGGTTGAGAGGAAAATTTCAGGCAAAAATAAGTACAAAATGCAAAGATACAATCTCAATTTGGAAAATGAGAAGGCAAGAAGGAAGATATTTCTATGAATATGTACAATTCTCATCACTCCCACATACATGCACACACACACAATTTTTAAAATGGCAGCAATTAAATTCAGTATATCAATAATATTTATTCCCAGTTGATGGACATTAGGCAATTTTTTTGGGCAGAGGTAAATAAACATGGATTGCTTTTATATAATAATAATAATAATAATTTATAAATAAAAATACAAAACCTTCATTGTATTTACCTTTCTCCGACTTATTTCACTTGGCATTATACTCTCTAGATCCATCATGTTGTTACAAATGGCAAGATTTCATTCTTTTTATGGCTGAGCAATAGTCCATTAAATCTGTGCGTGTGTACATACCACTTCTTCTTCATTCATCTATGAATGGACACTTGGGTTGTGTCCTTATCTTGGATATTGAGAATAATGCTGTGATAAACACAGGGGTGCACGTATCTTTTTGAATTAGCGTTTTCATTTACTTTGGGTAAATACCCAGTAGTGGAATTATGGGAACATAGGGTAATTCTATTTTAATTTTTTGGGGAACCTCCATCTGTTTTCCAGGGTGGCTGCACCCAGTCACATGCCCACCAACACGGCACAAGGGCTCTTTTTTCTCTATCCTCACCAACACTTGTTGTTTCTAGTGTTTTTTATTTTATCCATTCTGACAGGTGTGAGGTGGTATTTCATTGTTGTCTTGATCTCCATTTCTGTAATGATGGGCCATGTGAGCATCTTTAGTGTGTCTGTTGGCTGTCTGCTTTCCTTCTTTGGAGAAATGTCTGTTCACGTCTTCTGCTCATGCTTTAATTAGGTTGTTAGCGTGTGTGTTTCTTGTATAGGTTCATTATATATTGTTGTATATTAATCCCTGATTGGATACATCATTCACAAATATCTTCTCCCATTCAGTAGGTTGTCTTTTTGTGGAATTTAAGGAATAAAACAAATGGACAAGGAGAAAAAGAGACCCCCCCCCCAAAAAAAAACACAGGCTCTTAAATATAGAGAACAAAGCAGTAAAACTAGAGGGGAAGTGGTGAAGAGATGAGTGAAATAGGGGAAGGGGATTAAGTAGACTTCCGTGATGAGCACTGAGTGATGCATAGAATTGTTGAATCATGGTATTGTACACCTGAAACTAATATAACACTATGTGTTAATTATACTGTAATTAAAAAATAAACTTAAAAGCAGAAAGAAAGGAAAGCATTCCTTAAAAGTAAAGAAACAAAAAGTAGCTCAAAATTAAAATTCAAGGAAAAGAATTTTATAAATAGTACTATAATAGGACCAAGGGGAAAATACTGTATTCTCAGGAAATGAGCATATTGTGGCACCAACTATGAATATAGATCACTTATAGAAACACCTTCATGCAAAAGGAAAGCAATGTGTATCTTCTGTTTAAATAATTGACTCACAGTTAAACCAGATAAAGATACCACCTCTCTCTGGGGTTCTTTGTTACTTCATAGGTCAACAGGTTGCTAGTTCGGATGCCTACGGGGATGGCTAAGGTAAAACTAGTTGGGGTAATCCTGCAGACTCTCTCCGCGTTCTGAGAAAGGGCTGCTGAGGGGCTAGGAGAGAGAGAAAGGGGGAGGAGGAAGGAGGGGAAGGAGAGAAGAGAATGTATAATATGTAAGGGAGGCAATGTCTCCTGTGGCAGGGGGTAACTACTCCTGGTAAAACCTGAGAAATTGAGAAGCAAAAGGAAGCAAAGCACAGATCTCAGATCATGCATCCTGCTTTTTTCCTTTCACAAAAACCATAATACATACTCTCATTACTCTCTGTCTATATGAATAAGAAGAATGACAGCATGGAGAGTAACTTTCTAGCTTGAAGTCTTCACTTTAGATTTTAGATCTGAAAATATGTGGTAAATTTTTCCAAGTCACAAAAAGAGTCTAAGGTCCTTGGGCTCTTGATGCCCAGTATGCTTTTCCATTACCACTTGATCCTTAAGGAAAGGTTCCACATCCCCCCACGGTATCTGTCACACAAAAAGTGCCCGATGGTTTTTGTTTGTTAGTTTTAGGTAAGCAAGTAAATAATGGAAAGCCCACTTAATTGGGTCTAAGAATTTCCTGTACTCAAGTCCTGTTTTCATTGGTTATTAGTGTGGTCTTCTGTTTGTTACTTAACCTTGCTGTGTCTCTCTTTCTTATCTGCAAAATAAAGAGAATGCATTAAATGTTCTCTGATGTATTTGAAGATAGTCAGCAGATACCCTGCAGAATTACATAACCAGTGAAAACAACGTAGTTCTGACAGAGGTATAATCTTTGCTTCTATCTTGCTTCATCTTCCCTGAAGCTCCAAATAAGTAGCTTGAGATATTGAAACCAAACAGTAGCAGAACACCGATTGCATATCCGGGATCATTTACAGTAAGTGAAAAAATAATTATAAATGAATTTAGGGACATTTCCCAGATTGAAATGTAGAAGACTCTTCAGTTGTTTTCAGTGGGAAATGTGCACAGAGGAAATGGGGACGTAGGGCAGTTTACCTGAGGAAGGGACAAGCACCTGGAAAGAATATTCTAGAGAAGTCTCAGTGCATGTACTTATTTCCTAGAGACTTTTCTGAGGTGAGTTGTTTGATAAATGAGGTGTGAATAAAAGAGGGAATTAGGAAGATCCTGGGATGCTAACTTACTAAAAGGGACTACTCTATTATAATCTGTTTGGAGACACGACCCTCTGCTGAAGAAAGTTAATTCATTCTGAAATTCACTGTGAAACTGAATTTAAGCCCACTCCTCAAACTGGGGGACATGGTAAACCAAGAGTTTCATGAAACTTTCCAAATTAAGCTTTGTTTGACAATAGAAACAATGAGGAGGGTGATAATCTAATCCCTTTGATAAGGTTACTATAAAGAATAAATGAATTAATACAGGTTAATTAGCTACTTGGTTAAATTGCTGTCTTTGTCATTGCTGTTGTTGTTTGCATTATTATTTGGTCTGAAATATATTTAGATTGATCTCTCTAACTTTCTGGTAAAATTAATTTTATCTTGCTGGTAAAGAAATGTCTTCTGTACCTTTTCAATTACATGGTTTCTACTTACTTTTTAAGAGAACAATCACTTTGTCCACCAAAAAAGATTAATGTATTTAAAGTGAAACATGCAGGAAACTTCTTACTTACTGGCAGAAATATTATAACTATATTTTTCTGCTGATCAAGATGTAGTAAAAAAACTACTAATTTTTGAGTTTGGGCCTTAAATGCCTACCTTCCTATCTAAGAGATAACCTCTTAGATTATTTTGTAAGAGGGGAGAGGATTGAAGTCATCTCAAATCCAAGCTTGATACCTAAACATCTTCCTACATAACTGAACTTCTAAGAATCAAGTACTATTTGCAAGTACCTAAGAAATATGAATCATCTCTCAGTTCACTGAATGACACAAAACCTGAGATCTTTGAGATACAATATTCAAGCAATAACAAGTCACTTTCACATTTTAGAAAGCAGCCACCCCACTAAAACCAAGTAGAGGGAGAAACCCCACCACTTCCCTTCGGTTTTCAGCACGAAATCCATCCCACATAATGTCTTCTAGGTCCTAAGTAAAATTCTAACTAATTTCCTACACGAAATAAAAATTTCAGGAAATAATTTCTAGTTTTTTAATAGTTTGTTGTTGTGCTGTTAGACTTTTATTAACTGACACTAGAAAATTTGGTCTTCTCTACTTGGTAAAACAAGTAACATATTTCAGAACTTATAAATTCAGAAGTTCTTTGATCTAAAGAGTTTTCAAACCTTTACCTTGAGTAAACATCAAAAAGTATCATTTTAAAACTTTTAAATATTTATTACAGGGGCACCTGGGTGGATCTGTTGGTTAAGCATTCGGCTTCAGCTCAGGTCATGATCTCACAGTTTGTGAGTTCGAGCCCCGTGTCGGGCTCTGTGCTGAGGGTTCAGAGCCTGGAGCCTGCTTCAGATTTTATGTCTCCCTAGCTCTCTGCCCCTCCCCAATCACGCTCTGTCTCTGTCTCCAAAATAAATAAACATTAAAAAAAATTTTAAGTATTAGGGGAAAGGAGAAGCAAAGTAATTATAGAGTAAGTAAATAGGTTAGACCCTGATATAAGTGCTTAGTTGTATAATTTATTTGATAGATTTTCCTGGTTTAAACTTTGTTTATTGGTTGTCACACATACAAATTATCATAAGAAATAGTGTTTCGAAATCTCTTTATATAGCTCTGGAAAACTGATGTTTTTACTTTTAAAAATAACTTATGAAAGAGGGACACTTTTTCTGATTTTTACGTTTTATCTTTCTCTTTCAATAAAGCTCTAAGCCACTACTCAACATTGTACTTACCCTAATTCTGTTTCTGTATTACAGAATTTGTATGTGTTCTGTGTCATCTAGATAATCAGCATGGTGGTGTCACTGACAAAGAAAGACTTAATTACATGAACTATTTGTTGCAAGTCCTTGCGTAGGGAATCCCATGAAGATACTATGTCTGTGACTCCATGTAATGGACACCAAAGGTACCTCATTTAGAAGTAGTCACAGGGCATTAGAGATAAAACAGGCTTACGGCATCACATCTTACTTCTCTTTAATACAAGAGACTGTACTCCAGAATTATTATAAATAAATATTTTTTATTTTTTTGTTTTTTTAATATTTTATTGTCAAATTGGTTTCCATACAACACCCAGTGCTCTTCCCCACAAGTGCCCTCCTCCATCACCACCACCTCTTTTCCCCTCTCCCTTCCCCTTCAACCCTCAGTTCACCTTCAGTATTCAATAATCTCTCAAGTTCTGCATCCCTCTCTCTCCCCAACCCTCTCTCCCTCTTCCCCTCCCCCTGGTGCTCCATTAGGTTTCTCCTGTTTTCCTGTTAGACCTATGAGTGCAAACATATGGTATCTGTCCTTCTCTGCCTGACTTATTTTGCTTAGCATGACACCCTCAAGGTCCATCCACTTTGCTACAAATGGCCATATTTCATTCTTTCTCATTGCCATGTAGTACTCCGTTGTGTATATATCACATCCTCTTGATCCACTCATCAGGTGATGGACATTTAGGCTCTTTCTATGTTTTGTCTATTGTTAACAGTGCTGCTATGAACATTGGGGTGCATGTGCTCCTATGCATCAGCACTTCTGTCTCTCTTGGGTAAATCCCTAGCAGGGCTATTGCTGGGTCATAGGGGAGTTCTATGGATAGTTTTTTGAGGAGCCTCCACACTGTTTTCCAGAGCAGCTGCACCAGTTTACATTCCCACCAACAGTGCAGGAGGGTGCCCGTCTCTCCACACCCTCGCCAGCATCTATTGTCTCTTTATTTGTTCATTTTAGCCACTCTGACTAGTGTGAGGTGGTATTTCAGTGTGGTTTTGATTTGCTTTTATAATGGGAACCAGTAACAGAGTTAAGACTAAATGCCAAGTCTTCTAACTTTTAATTTCTGCATATTAATTCATTGTTCATCCAGTATTCTTGTAAGCATCCATATTGATGGGGGTGGTGAATTGCCTCTATAATATGTTCACCAGCATTGTTTTTTTTTAAAAACATTTATTTATTATTGAGAAACAGAGAGAGAACAGAGCATGAGCATGGGAGAGGCAGAGAGAGGGGTAGACACAGAATCCGAAGCAGGCTCCAGGCTCTGTGCTGTCAGGACAGAGCCCGATGTGGGGCTCGAACCCAGGAGCAGTGAGATCATGACCTGAGCCGAAGTCGGATGTTCAACCAACTGAGCCACCCAAGAGTCCCAATTATTTTTTAATAAGTACTACTTTAGGGTATATATTTAAAGGCCAACCAATGCATTTTTAAAGCTAACCAACACCTTTAAATAATTTTATAGAACCTGAGAGCTGGCAGAGAATCTAGTAATCATTTAATACTACATATGAAGAAAATGTAGCCTATGGCAAGAAAGATGGCTTCCTCAAGGTCTCAGTGAATTAGTAACACAGCTGAAATAAGTTCATTTTATGTGAAATTTATAATATTTCCATGGCTTCTAAAGTCGTTGGAATGTTTACATGGGTAATCTAAAAGTATAGTATATTGTTTTTATAAGTATAAAAAATGAACCAGAACTACTCACAATTCACTGAAAATGACCCCTTTCTTGACATTTGAAATATATTTAAAATTTCATCTTTAGATGTTAGTTTGTTTTAAAGGATAAGCAGGATATTAGAATGTAAGCTACAAATTCCCTTCCTTCTATTTTATTTTAGAGAGAGAGAATGCAGAGCCTGATACAGGGCTTGATCTCACTGCCCTGGGACCATGATGTGAGCCTAAATCAAGAGTCCGATGTGCAACCGACTGAGTCACCTAAGCAGCCCTCACACTTTTTAAAGAAGAATGATAAAATTTAAACTCTGTAGCATAAAAAATATCCTCTGTGAACCACTTGAACTTCACTCTTATGTTTAATGAATGGCCATTTTTAGTAGTCTAGAGTGATACAATTTTAGGGCAATAAAATAGTGTCAGCTATTTGGCTTAAGAAAATACTTTGAAAGGCATCAGAGAATTTATTCTGAAACTAAGAGGTAGCTATAATCATACCCTTGTCCTGTTTAAGTCTTCTAGTACTTATCTTCGGGAAGGTCACTCTGGGAGAGGTAGGAAGAGTTGGTTCAGTGACGGTGGATGTTTATTAGAAGGAAGGGACCTGCTATGCCAGGCAATAAATCTGTGAGTTAACTTACAAATAACTGTTGCTTGTGAAGTTTACATTTAATCAGGGGGAAACAGACTATAGCAACAAATATAATAAATACCTATATAATAGGGGGAAAATAAGTATAATGAATAAATAGCATACACAGTAAAGAGAATTTAAGTTCTTGGAATAAAGGAAAGGTTCCAGGTTTAAATAAGATATTCAAAATTACTGTCACTAAAAAGAAAACATTCCAAAACTCAGAAGATACGGAAGAGCTTAAAATTCTGCGCGGGAAGATAGCTACCTCAGAGGTCATAAGGCTGTCACATACCTGACATGTTTGAGAAACAGCAAGAAGTTTTGCATGGCTGAAAAGGAATGCAAATGGGATAGCATGATAGGAGACGAGATCAGACAGTTAACAGGATCCTGACTCTGGGAGAGCATCTAGGCTTTTGTCATGCCTTGGTTTTTACTCTGAGGGAAAGGGGTAGGCTCTGGAGTATTTGGAGCTCAGAAGTGGCATGATCCTTCTCATGTTTTGAAAGGATCGTTCAAGGAGCTCTATCAAAATGACAGTTTAGGAGTAGAGGGAGACTAGACGCAGGGAGGTAGGTTAGGGGACTATTGCAATAAGCCATGGAAGACAGCATAGGAGGACTGACCACATGGTCATTCTGAAGGTGGTAAGAAGTGGCTACATTGTGGTTGTTTTCTGAGTATAGAGCCATCATGATAATCTGATAGAGTGGATGAGTAGGTGAGAGAAATAGAGATGTGAGCCTTGTTTCCCACGCCTTGGCTGTGGACAACTGGAAAGGTGGGCATTTTCACCAGTTGGTATAGGGAAGGCTGTGGGTGAAGCAGGTTTGGCTGGTTTCAGAAGGAAGAAGACAAGTTCAGGTTTGGATATGTTGAGTTCAATGTGCATGTTAGATATCTACGTGGAAATCCTTAGTCAAGTTTGGAAGAGAGATCTGGTCTGGAGATAGAAATTTGAGACTACAGATGCTATTTAAAGCCAAAGAACTGGACAAGAGTACAACAAAAATGAGTGAAGACTAAGAAGAGGAGAGAACCAGGGAATGAAGCCCGGAACACTGAATTTCAGAGAAAGTGAAGAGATTTGAGAAACAGTAAGTAAGGTGGGAGCAAAACGAGGAGAATGGGTGTTCTTGGAAGTCAACGGAAAAAACATGTCAAGGGCGTGTGAGTGAGCAATTATTTCACATGATGCTAAGAGGCTGAATAATATGAGAACTGAGCATTGCTTTTTGGCAAAGAAGAAATCGTCCACAGGGCAATAACACATACACATCACATTTGGTCTAGGCCTTCCAAAGTGGCTCCCATCGTTGTTAATACACTCATTTTGGTACACTTACTTGGAAAAAGAGGGATTTGAAACACTGAATCAAGTGATGGAGGCCTGCATCATGTGACTCAAGATTGTTATGGGAGACAGGTTGGAAATTTTATTTGTCTGGTGTAAGATTTGAGAAAAAAATTTTGTGTCCTGGATAAGCTGCACATTTGGTATTGGTTCAGCTGGGTAATGCCTAATGCTGAGATGAAGAACACATGAGCAGGAAGAGACGGAGGAATGATTCAGAGACCATGGCTTCAGTTTTGGGGAACTGGTAGACCTACAAGTGAACTCTTTTATATAAATTGAACCTCAGCAGGGATGGATTTGTGATGAGAATTGGAAGTCAGAATAAAGAAATGAGAGTCAAAGCAGAGGGACATTCTGCTGAGTGCAAAGAAATGGTCGAGAATACATAGCATCTTATAATAAAATAATATGTAAAATGTGAAGTAAGGAGAGTAAGAATGATTAGGCTGCTAGGAAGAAAACCAGGGCAAGGAGTGTCCCTTAAGGCATCGGAGGAGATGTTCAAAAAGGATTATTTCTGAAACCACTCAGTGCCCTCAAGAATGTGGTTCTCCTTCATGGCTGAGGATGTAGGATTCCTTAAACTTAGGTCCAACCCAGTAAATTTCTGAAACTTTTCTTACCCTCCAATCTGAACTTGCTTTTGCTTTGTTTTTTTTTTTTAATATTAGTGTGTAATTTCGTACATGTCACCTAGTTTCTTGTATCTATTTCTTCCACAAGCCATTTTAAACTGAATTTTCAACTGGACTATATTCATTATCAATCTAGGCTCCCCAAATACTTCCTCAGTTCCACAGTCACAACCTTTTAGGTAAGTCCCTTGTGCCTTCAGCCAAAATTTCCAGAAATTCAACTTGGATGGGATACCTAGACCCATTGTTTTTGGACAATGTGAAATCAAACTAGTTAAGAGCCAAAAAGTCACCATTATATTTGGTAACCAGAAGATCATTGGTGTGTTTTATATGAACACTTTCCAACAGCTGCTTTGATGAGAATCTAGGTTATATTGTGCTGAAACAATCCCCAAGGGGAGGTCAGGAATTAGTCACAGTGGAGTAGACAACTCTTAAAATTAGAAGAGCAAGATCATAGAGATATTCAGTGAATTTTTTGAAGTGTATAAAAAGGAGGAAGAAGGGTTTTTTTTTTTTTCTTTTTTGGGAGAAAGGACTTTCTATCATTGGCAAACTGAGGAAAAGGAAGGAAAAGGAGCCCATATAGAGGAACTAGTTAAAAATTTGGAGATGGGTACCTTGGTGGCTCAGTCAGTTAGCCATCCAACTTTGGCTCTGGTCATGATCTTGCAGTTCATGGGTTGAGCATTGCCTTGGGCTGTGTGGACAGCTCAGAGCCTGCAGCCTGCTTCAGATTCTGTCCCTCCTTCTCTCTCTGCCCCTCCCCTGGTCACACACACACACTCTCTCTCTCTCAAAAATAAATAAAAATTTAAAATATTTTTTTAAAAGATTGGAGAGAAAAGGTATTATTTGTGAAATAAGGATGTGGGAAAGGAGTACTAATTCAAGTTAGAGAATTAACAATATCTGACTAAACAGGAGCCAAATCATAACTCTCATCATTTGAAAATGACATCACATGAAGTAAATCACATGTAATGTGTATAATTAATTACTGTTTGTAGGAAAAGACATTGAGATTTTCTTTTTAATTTATGTTTTATGAGTTGTAGATGTAAGAACGTGTTGATGTGAACATTTTTCCCATGGCTTTGCAAAGGTATAGTTGAAGCGATTTCCTCTTTGCTGTTTAATTCCCTTGTATAAAATGTGTCCCTTCCATTTACTTTGTACAGGTTCACTTATTTAGTGGTAATGAGTATTTAACACAATACATTTCTCTCCAGAGACCTCAGAAATAAATAAATATCTCGCTTTCCAATGATATTTCCAGGGGAAGTTTACCACCCTCTGTCTTCCCTGAATATTTTATCACTTTCCCATTTTTGTTATGCCATTCAAATCATCTTTCCCGATATTTCCTCCGCTCCAACCCAAAATTCTTATACCATGGCCTGAATATGTGTGTTCCCTCCAAATTGATACAGTAAATTCTAGTGCCAAATGGGATAGTATTTGGAGGTAGGAAGTGATTAGGTCTTGAGGGTGGCGCCATCCTGAATGGGGCTAGTGCTTTTATGAAAGAGATCCAGGAGGGCTCCCTCACACTTAAATGAAGACACAGTGTGAGGATGGCTGTCTGTGAACCAGGAAGAGGACTTTCTCCAGACACCCACGCTGCCAGCACAGCGCTCTTGGACTTCCCAGCCTCCAGAACTGTGAGAAATGAACGTGCGTTGTTTAAGTTGCCCAGCCTATTGTACTTTTGGCATAGCAGCTCCAGCAAACGAAGACAACTGACCCCTTTGCTTCATGTTTTATGGAAAGAAAGATACGTGGGAGTCAGCAGACGAGACCTGCTCATCCTCTCATGTACAAAATTTACACTCTTACCTGTGTCTGCTTTTTCCCCTTTTGGTTTCTGGGTGATCTAGAATCCACATGATCTTCTCAAAGATTTAGCTTCATAAGATTATCATTTTTTTACCTGCCTTTGCATCTTCTTCCCTTGTACCAACTCACTTGACTTAGCATTTAAAATAGTCTATATCTTTCCAATTAAAAACAAAAACAACTCTCTGAGGTCTCTCTTCACCTCAAGCTACCATTCGATGTCTACGCTTTGTCCGTAGATTAGGAGACCTCGCATTGCAGGTCAGCAACCCCACTCAGGATTGACGTAAACAATGGAGAAGACAAATTGTCCCATGAAATTGTAAAATTCCAAAGGGCGATGGGCTTCGTGTGTAGTTTGCTACTTTGGCTCAACAGTGCCGTCAAAGACTTCAGTGCTTTCTTTCTCTCTGTTCTGACTTCAGCATTCTAACTTCCCACGTGTTAACAATATGGCCTTTCAGCCACTATGTGGATTACTTTCTTCCTGATTTTGTCTATCAGAGGTAGGAAACAATGAACGTTTTTGATTTACTAACTAATCGCAGAATGGAGATAGTTTCTTCCCCATTAATTAAAATTGTGTCCTATGATTATTCGTGCACCAACTTCTGTGGTCAGAGGGATGGAATAAATAGTAAAGATTATAGTAAAATTATGCCACTCAGAATCTATTCTGGAATTAGGAGCAACATACACCCATTGAAAATACATGGGTAGGAAATGTCTGGTCTAACTTTAAGGGAAAATAGAAAATCAATGGTGGGAGTAACCAAAAAATCTTCATCATACCTTCAGTCAAACTATTCAGAGAAGCTGCTCATATACTCTTTTCTGTCCTCCATTTACTAATAAACACATTTCCATTTTACTGTTGAATGATTTCCAATATAAGGTCTGCTTCCACTACTCTTTGGAACTACATTCACTAATATCTCCATGACTTGCGTGTTGCCAAATCTAACTTTTTCAGTTCTAATTTTACTAGGCCTCTAAGTCACGTTCAGTGCTTTGAACACTCCATTATTCAAACATTCTTTCCTTTTGACTTCTATAACTCACCCTTTCCTGACTCCCAACCTACCAATATGACCATTTGTTTTCAGTCTCTTTCATATTTTGCTGCTCTAAGTAGTCAAGTCCCTCGGGTGATGTAGCTACACATTTCTGCACAACAAATTGTCTTGAAACAAAGATGTTTAAAACACCAAACGTTTGTTACCTCGCAGTTTCTATGAATCAGAAACCCAGGTTCAGCTCAGTTGAAAACTTCTGGTCCAAGGTCTCTGATGGACTTATCGTTTGTCTGTTGGCCAGGGCTGTAATCTTATCTGAAGGGTCAATTGGGGGAGGATCCTCTTACAAGCTCATTTATGTGCTTGAGAATTTAGTCATTCACGAACTGCTGACTGGAGGTCTACCTTAGTTACCTGTCATGTGGGCCTCTCTCCACAGGCTTCCTACTAACATGGACACACTAGAAAGCAACTCAGGACAAGGAAGATAGAAGTCAGAGCCTTGTATAACCTCATCTTAGAAGCAATATCCCATGAGTCTGCTTGTGTTCCACTTGTCAGCACTGTATCCAGCCCACGCTCAAGGAGAAAGGCTTATACGAGAGAACAGTAGGAGACAGGGCCATTGGGTACCGTCTTGGAAGTTGCCTAGCTTACCATGACTTGGGGTTTAGATTCCAGCTTTTTTGCTTTAGTAATTCCACTTATTGTCCTAGTTATCATATTACCTGTATTCCATAGCTCTCAATTATATACTGCCAGGTTAGGCCTCTCTTCAGACTTTATAATCCCTTTATTTGACATCTCCAGTTAGCTTTATCCCAAGCTCTCAAAATTAACGTTACAAGTGAAATGTTTTATTGTGCTTTTCCTACACTCCAGATATTCTTTCTTTTTTCTGCTAAGCTTTGGGGCCTTGGTAAATGGCACCTCCATTCACTCAAGCCCGGCAGTAGAACACTTCTTGATCTTTACATCCATCACTTACCACATCATTCTATCACTACATTCTCTCAACTGTCACTTCAAAATTACTGTTTCCTATAATTCAGGGAGCCCCTCTAGGATATGTTTGCTTCCATTTTTGCTCTGTTGCAACCCATTCTCACTAACAAAATAGGGTAATCATCCAATAATGTAAATAAGAGCTAATCCCATCTTTTGCTAAATCCTTCAAAGGCTTCTCCTTGCTCAGCAAGATCCAGCTTGATCTGGTCTCTGTCTGCTTTACCAACCTTGTTTCAGGCAGCATTCTTTCCTTCTGAGTTCTAACCACATGTGGCCTCTTTTTGGTTCCTGGAACTCTCTCTGCTTAGAAGACTTCTTCCACAACTCTGCCTCAGTGGTCCCTGTTCAACCACAGAGATGTCTTCCAGGATCACTCCACTCAATCTTACACATATTCGTAAAGCTCAGTCTTTTTTCTTCACGGCACTTGTAATTTGTAAGCTCCAAGCGAAAGAGGCTACATCCATTTTGTTAGCTACATGCCGAGGCCTAGAGAGCACCATTTGAACACACAACACTCTGTAGATAACTTCTGTAGTAAACTTCTTATTGCAGAATACACCTCAAATTCATAACAACATTCTCTTTGCTCTTTCTTATTTTACCTACTCTAGTTATACGTGTTCTTAATTTAGTCCTTTAATGTTTTGTCTAAATATATATGTTGCTTTTCTTTTAGGTAGCCTTTTTGAGGAAGGGTGCTGGGGAAAATTCCTAGACTCATCCTTAATGAAGTTAAGAGGAGGACCTTTGTAACAATGACACCTAGATTACCTTTGCTTGAGAGGCATGTAAGGTTGAGTATTTATTCAGGTGGAACTCATTTTTGATCTGTTTTTGAGACTCTTTCTGGAAGTCGAGGGGCTGGTTGCTGGGACTTGTTTTGTCTCAGAGAGATGGTCAGCTTTAAGTTTTCTCACTAGTGATACCTTGGTTCTGCATAGACCATAAAAGAAAGCCATGAAAAGGCCCACCTGACACCCACATTGAGATTGCAATCTTCCAGCTGATGTTTCTGTTCAGAGCTTTTGTGAACTTGAGAGAAGAAATAATGATCCTAGAATGAATCACTGTACCTGTGACATTCTAGCTAAAGTTGAATGGTGCTGATAAAATGTGCTACTTTGGTGTATTTAATAAATAATACAACCACAGAATACACACAAACCGTAGTGAAAAACATAAACCTGTTGCTACCCAGGAAAACTTTCTGGTAAATGGGAGGTGGTATGTGGGTGGGGAGGTGGGTTGTGACATGCGAGGTGAAGTACAGTGTGAAGATATGCACTGAATCTTCTGCAAAAAAGTGCTTCTCTTCATGTCCTTAGGAGAGGGGATTAGCTAAATCATTTTACCCTTTTCATATTTTTTATTTTTATTTATTTTTATCTTTATTTTATTTTAGAGAGAGAGGGAAAGTGTGGGAGCTGAGGGAGGAGCAGAGACAGAGAAAGAATCTCAGCACAGAGCCCTGCGTGGGGCTTGATCCCTTGACCCTGGAATCATGAGCTGAGCCAAAATCAAGATTCAGAGGCTCAACCAACTAAGCTTTCTAGGCGTGTCCGTTTTACCCTATTTTCAGTCTTCTTTAGAATATTTTTATTCTAAAAGAAAATATATTTCCTCCCCAGTTCTCATAGTTATTTATTTTAAGCTCTGCCTTCTCTCAAAGAACAAAAGTTCACTGACTCCAATCAGTGTGATTAGAAGGTTGCATTGTTTACTTAATGTTAATTCTGTGAGTGAATAATTTTAACCAGGCACTTAAGAACATGAGGGGGAAAAAAGAGAAAAGTAAGGAAAGCGTGAGGAGAAAAGAGCTGAATTTAAGTATATAGAAAAGGACAATATGAGCCAGAATATGTAAATAGTGAAGATGAAGAGAGAGAAAGACATCAAATGATATGTTTCCTACTATTTTTGTGTATCATGGTAAAATATACAAGGTATATTTTATAATATATTACAAAAATATGTTCATATCCTTGCTTCTATATGTCTTTTTACACATATTTTTCTAATGTACACGAATACCCATCTGAGCAAGGGAGAAATTTCCATCCATTGCTGTGAAAAATCAGTTGCTTTTGATTTGGAGTGGAGTTCTAGCGAGTAGGGAAGATCGATGTATTTGAAGCTGTCTAAACGATTACCACAGCTTTTGATTGTTTTTTAAATTTTGATTTCAATACGTTATTTCTTTTCACTGGATTCTGCTTGATCTGATCTGAGTGCCTTAGTTTGGAGGACAGTGAATGACTTGTGCGCCCTGTGTCCCACCAGACTTAAATTCACATTAACTGTGTGTGATGATTTGATGTCATTTGCAAATTATCAGCAATCTACATAAAATAAATGTAAAAAGACCACTTATATCACAGCAGTAACTGTCTCATTAAGCTGATATTTAAATTTGTATTTAAATGTGTAAGTTCTTTAACTGATTGCAATTCTTCATATATTTTCAAAAAATATTTTTAGAACCATTTAGGAAGTTGATGAAAACTTCTGTTTGGTGTTTAATAACACCTTCTTTAAAGATAGAAGCACATATATTAATACAACAGTAGAGTGAGGTACCTCCAATTGACCACGAGTTACCTTTGTATTAACTTTGAGGAAAGATTCTATTAGTAAAACAATAAACAATTTTCAACAAGGTGATGGAGAGGAAAACTTGAA
The DNA here is from genome assembly GCA_004023845.1 of Helogale parvula. Classification (NCBI taxonomy): domain Eukaryota; kingdom Metazoa; phylum Chordata; class Mammalia; order Carnivora; family Herpestidae; genus Helogale; species Helogale parvula. The sequence goes on along the minus strand of PJEM01002877.1, from coordinate 12,354 downwards.
ACTTTTTCAAATTAAACTCATGCAAATTATTTTATAAGGTGAAACATATATTTTGCAAATGAATTCTACTTATGGAAATTTGTTAGGAAAATACTCAAAATGTATAAAAAAAATCACCTATACAAATATACCCATGATGCAATTTTTAGAATATCAGACAAAGAGGTATTACTGATAGTTATAATAAGTAAAAGCAAACTTTTGGCCAAGCCTATCAGTGGATAAATATGTAAAATTTAACTGCCATAGATATTATGTATCTATATGAAAACTGTTCAAGATATAATGTTAAGTAAAACTGAATGAACATGAAAATATATGCATGTTTTGAGTACATATTTGAAATTTTGAGAGAAAAAGCACTCAAAGGAAATAAAGATAAAATTGATCTTTTAAAATAAAGGGTATCATGGTATTTTCTGTTTCTCAAGTGATCTGTAATCTGGTTTATCTTATCATTTAAATGAATTAAGGACGTAATTTATGGAGAGCCTTACTATTTATAGGATATGAATTATAATTCATTTTATCTTGTAAGGACAGGATGAAAAGATTATTATACTCATTTTAAACAGTAAGAAAATTTGTGCCAAAATTGTGAAAGAGATCCATTGAGGATCATACAGGTAGTAAATAGAAAAGCAAGACATCGGGGTGCTTGGGTGGCTCAGTTGGTTAAGTGTCCGATTCCTGATTTTGGCTCAGGTCATGATCTCATGGGTCATGGGATCCAGCCCCGCATTGGGCTCTGAGCTGACAGCTGCAGAGCCTGCTTGGGATTCTCTCTCTGTGTGCTCCTCCCCTGCTCTCTCTCAAAATAAATAAATAAACATTAATAAAAAAAGGCATCAACCAGAAACAGTGTATCTAACCATTCTTCATTCTCCACAATGCTGAACACAAGTGAATAAACTAAACTCAGGTATTTTAAGTGCTTGCCTGGTGGGTAATATTCTTGACACAAATTCGTGTGCTAACTCTTTGCTTAATTTGTAATGACCAAAGGAACCCTACTAATGGCTAAATCATTTGAGAAAGAAGTCTGATCTCTTCTGGGGTTTTTTGTTTGTTTTGTTTTCTCTTCTTTTAATAGAGCAAAACTCACCATTTAAGAAACATATAGAAAACCAAAGCCACAAATGAGGACATGTGACAAAAGCTAACAACTTATGTAAGTTAAGTTACTGGGAAATTTAACGTAAGCAGTGACAATATGCATTATCTGATTAAAGTTTAGCCAACTAAATTCAGTTCTGACTAATAGGTAGTAGGACTCCTGAGTTGGTGGAAAGCAGGGAAATAATATGTTAGCATATATGTGAATGTGTTGGCAGTTCTTTTGTGTATCTGATTCTAACCTTGACCAGAAATGTCCTATCACCAGGCATTCTTGGGCATTCCTTCACAGCTGCTTAGGCTACTGACAGAACAGGCACAATTTCTGAATTACTTCTGACAGTATCACTACCTTTCACCTTTTGGCTTAATATTTGTAATTTGTTTTAACTTCACGTGTTTTTTTGTTTCCTGAAATAAGTCAAATAAAATTTGCTTTTCTGTTTTTATGATACAATAAACACAGAAAACTGTCCCAAACGACTGTATGGTTTGTTGAATGATTAGATGGTGAGGACCCTGGTAACCACACAGCAGATCAGGAAATGGACTTGTCAGCGCCCCCCACCCCCAAAAATGCATGTAGATGTCCTCCTGCTAGGTGCTTCTCAACTTCCGTAGTGATCCTCTGCTTGCATCTTTAATAGATTTATCCACTGTGTGTTTAGCCAAGATTCCAACACTTTAACTTTCTGTTTTGCTTTTAAATAGGTTTTTAAAGATGTTTTTTAATCTTCAGATTTCTCCTTTATCCCTTTCTTTTTTTCATGAACTATCTGCGCGCCATTTCATCTGGATTTTCCAGAGTATGTTGCAGTGAGAAGTCTCCATGCTGTGGAAATGCTGTTGGTACAACTGAGCAAGATCCCTTGTCCTTTGTATGTCCTCCAAATTGGCCCATGGGTCCAGAGGCTTGACGGCATGCAAATTCACGTTTTATGAAACCTACAGGTGTTTGCTTTCACACGTAGTCACAAAGGATCTGCTTTTTTTTTTTTTTTTTTTTTATCTTTATTTATGTTTGAGAGAGGAAGAGAGAGTGTGAGCATGGGAGGAACAAAGAGAGAGGGAGACACAGAATCCAAAGTAGGCTACACACTCCAAGCTGTCAGTACAGAACCTGTCATGGGGCTCGAACTCACGAATCGCAGATCCATGACCTGAGCCTAAATCTGATGCTCAACCTACTGAGCCCTCCGGGTGCCCCAAGTGGTCTGCTTTTCTGATGTCAGCAGCAGTTTGTGTTGAAGGCACTAGTTCTTACATCTATGTCTCTTTAGTTACTCTGATTGTCTGAAATTATTTCCCAGTGCTACCCCGAGTTAATGAACATTGCTAAAATTTTGTTTGTGCCTTTTATATTTGAATGTCAGTTTTCTTGGGATATAAAATTTGTGGTTCTCTTCTGTTCTTAAGTATATGACGCTTTTATTTTTCTGGTATATACTTTTGCTGCCAAAATGTATAAGGGTTGTCTACTTTTGTTTATCCCCTTGTAAAACTATTTATGCCTACATTCTCAAATGTTAAACTCTAAAAGTTAAATAATTTTACTAGAATATGCTTTCCTGTTGGTCATTTTTGCTCAATGTTCTGAGCCTTGGGGTATTTTCAAAGGAAAGTTTTCTTTACTTATAGCTTTAGGTATTCATTCCATTCTCTTATGTTGGCTATCTTTTTTCAAATATTTTTCTTAACTGTATGTTAGCTCTTTTCCCAACTCTTTAAATTTTCCACAATTTCCTTTGAATTCTTTCTTCATTTCGCTTTTATTTATTGCTTTCACTTTTTATTTCAGGTGTTAACTCTGTATTCATTTGATCTTTTGTTCTTTCTAGTTTAGACTTTCTGCAATTATTTTTCTGAACTCTAAAGTGCTCTCATGTAATTTCTGATATTTACTAGGTCTCATTTATTCTTTTATGTCTTTTATCATTTTTAATATTATTTAGCTTGTTTTGAAATAGTAGGTTATAATTTTTTGTTTTGTTTTGTTGTTTTAGTTCATATATATATATATTTCATAATAGTTCATAATAGTTCATAATACATATGTATATATATTTCGAGTTAGTTAACATTCAGTGTACTCTTGGCTTCAGGAGTAGAACACACTGATTCATCTTTTACATATGACACCCTGTACTTACCCTGAAAAATGCCCTCCTTAACGCCCATCACCCATTGAACCCACCCTGAATGCATGCATGTACGCCCTCCCCCTCCAGCAACCCTCAGTTTGTTCTCTGTATTTAAGAGTCTCTTACGATTTGCCTCCCTTTCTGTTTTTATCTTATTTTTCCTTCTCTTCCCCTATGTTCATTTGTTGAGTTCCTCAAATTCCCCATATAAGTGAAATTGTATGATATCTGTCTTTCTCTGACTAACTTTGCTTAGCATAATACCCTCTGGTCCCCATGACATTGTTGCAATGATAAAATTTCATTCTTCTTCCTTGCTGAGTAGTAGTCTATTGTATGTATATAGGACATCTTCTTACGACCGATTCATTCATTAGCCCATGGACATTTGGGTTACTTCCATAGTTTGGCTATTGTTGATAGCACTTCTTTAAACATTGGGGTCCACAGGCCCCTTAGAATCAGCGTTTTTGTATTCTTTGGATAAATGCCTAGTAGTGCAATTGTAGGGTAGTTCTATTTTTAATTTTTGAGGAATCTCCATACTGTTTCCAGAGTGGCTGCCCTAGTTTGCATTCCCACCAACAGTGCAAGAGGATTCCCGCTTTCAGTACATCCTCATCAACATCTGTTGTTTCCTGAGTTTTTAATTTTAGCCACTCTGACAGATGTCATTGTGGTTTTGGTTTGTATTTCCCTGATGATGAATGATATTGAGCATCTTTTCATGTGTCTCCTAGCCATATGGATGTCTTCTTTGGAAAAATATCTATTCATGTCTTCTGCCCATTACTTTGCTGGATTATTTGTTTTTGGGGTGTTGAGTTTGATAAATTCTTTATAGATTTTGTATATTAACCCTTTATCTGATATGTCACTTATAAACATCTTCTCCCATTCTATCAGTTGCCTTTTAGTTTTGTTGATTGTTTCCTTTACTGTGCAAAAATTTTTATGTTGATAAGATCCCAATAGTTCATTTTTGCCTTTAATTTCCCTTGTATCTGAAGACATATCAAGTAAGATATTGTTGTAACCTAGGTCAAAGAAGTTGTTGCCTGTTTTCTCCTGAAGGCTGATCATGTTTCCTGTCTCACCTTTAAGTCTTTCATCCATTTTGGATTTATTTTTTTGAATTTATTGGTTTAAGAAGGTCTTTGTGAATGGTCCAGTTTTATTCTTCTGCATGTTGCTGTCCAGTTCTCTCAGCACCATTTTCCAGAGAGACTGTCTTTTTTCCATTGGATCCTCTTTCCTGCTTTGTCAAAGATTAGTTGGCCATATATTTGTGGGTCCATTTCTGGGATCTCTGTTCTATTCCTTTGATGTCTGTATCTGTTTTTGTGTCAATACCATACTGTCTTGATGATTACAGCTTTTTAATATAGGCTAAAGTCCAGGAATATGATGCCTTCAGGTTTGCTTTTTTTCTCAAGGCTGCTTTGGGTATTTGTGGTCTTTTTGGTTACATACAAATTTAAAATTATTTGTTCTAGCTCTGTGAAGAATGCTGGTGTTATTTTGGTAGGGATTCCATTGACTGTGTAGATTGCTTTTGGTTCTATTGACATTTTAACAATATTTATTCTTCCAGTCCATGAGCATGGAGTACTTTTCATGGAATAAGCATGGAATATGCTTAGTTTCATTGATATCTTCTACTGTTTTTGTTATTGTTGTTGTGGGTTTGTGATTTTTTTATTCCATATCATTTATTTCTGCTCTAATCATTATTATTTCCCTTCTGCTGGCTTTGGGCTTTATTTACTGCTCATTTTCTAGTTTCTTTAGGTGTAAGGTTAGGTTGTGTATTTGGGACCTTTCTTGCTTCTTGAGATAGGCCTAAATTGCAATGTATTTTCCTCTTAGGACTGCCTTTGCCACATCCCAAAGGGTTTGTGTCTTCTGCAGTTTCTTTCATAAGTTTTCTATAGTTTTCAGCATACAGATCTTTTACATCTTCGGTTAGGTTTTATAGTTCTTGGTACAGTTATAAATGGGATCAATTCCTTGATAGCTCTTTCTGTTGCTTCATTATTGGTGTATAGAAATGCAACCAATTTCTGTACATTGATAATCTGTGATTTTGATAAATTCATGTATCAGCTATAGCAGATTTTTGATGGAGTCTTTTGGTTTTTCCATGTAGAATATCATGTCATCTGTGAAGAGTGATAGTTTGACTTCTCCCTTGCCAATTTGGATCCCTTTAATTTCATTTTGTTGTCTGATTGCTGGGGCTGGTACTTCCAAGACTATGTTGAACAACATTGGTGAGAGGGGACATCCTTGCCATTTTCCTGATCTTTGGTGGAAAGCTCTCAGTTTTTTTGCATTGAGGATGATATTAGCTGTGGTCCTTTCATATATGCCTTTTATGATGTTAAGTTATGTTCCTTCTATCCTGACTTTCTTGAGGATTTTTTTCAAGGAAGAATGCTGTATTTTCTCAAATGCTTTTTCTTTATTTATTGACAGGATCATATGGTGTTTATCCTTTCTTCTTTTAATGTGGTGTATCACACTGATTGATTTGTGAATATTGAATCAGCCCTGCAGACCAGGAATGAATCCCACTTGATCATGAATAATTATTTCAATGTACTGTTGAATTCAACTTACTAGTATCTTTTTGAGAATTTTGCATCCAGATTCATCAGGAATATTGGCCTGTAATTCTCCTTTATAGTGGGATCTTTGTCTGGCTCTGGAATCCAAGTAATCCTGGCTTCACAGAATGAGTTTGGAAGCTTTCCTTCCATTTCTGTTTTTTGGAAAAGTTTGAAAAGAATAGGTATTTAACTCTTTAAATAACTGGAAGTCATCTGGCCATGGACTCTTATTTGTTGGGAGATTAAAATGTTTTTTAATTTGTATTTATTTTGAGAAAGAAAGAGACAGAGACACATAGTGTGAGAGGGGGAGGTGACAAGGAAAAAAGGAGACAGAATCCAAAGCAGGCTCCATGCTCCAAGCTTTTTGGCACAGAGCCTGATGCAGTGCTTGAGCCCACGAACCACAAGATCATGACCTGAGCTGAAGTCAGATGCTTAACTGACTTAGCCACCCAGGCACCCTATGTTAGGGGACTTTTAATAATCAATTCAGTTTCTTTGTTGGTTATGGGTCTGTTCAAATTTTCTGTTTTTTCCCATTTGAGTTTTGGTAGTGTGTGAATGTCTAGGAATTTTCTTTCTTCCAGATTGTCTGATTTGTTGACATATAATTTTTCATAGTATTCTTTTATAATTGTTTGTATTTAGGAGGTGTTGGTTGTGATCTCTCCTCTTTCACTTATGACTTTATCTATTTGGGTCCTCTCTCTTTTCTTTTTGAGAAATCTGGCTGGGAGTTTATAATTTTATTTATTCTTTAAAAAAATCAGCTCTTAATTTCATAGATCTTTTCTACTGTTTTTGTTATTGTTTGTTTGTTTGTTTTGGATTCTGTATCATTTATTTCTGCTCTAATCTTTATTATTTCCCTCCGTCTGATGGGATTTGGCTTTATTTACTGTTCATTTTCTAGCTCCTTCAAGTGCAAGATTAGGTTGTGTATCTGGGACCTTTCTTTCTTCTTGAGATAGGCTTGAATTGCAATGTATTTTCCTCTTAGGATTGCCTTTGCTGCATCCCAAAGGGATTGGACTGTTGTGTTTTCATTTTCATTTGCTTCCATGTATTTTTAAATTTCTTCTTTAAATTCATGGTTAACCCATTCATTTTTTAGTAGGATGTTCTTTAACCTCCATGTATTTGGTTGCTTCCAAATTACTCCTTGTGGTTGATTTCAAGTTTCATAAGTGTTGTGATCTGAAAATATGCATGATATGATCTCAGTCTTTTTGTACCTGTTGAGGGCTGTTTTGTGACCCAATCAATATGTGATCTGTTTTGGAGAATGTTCCATATGCGATTGAGGATAATGTGTATTCTCTTTTAGGATGAAATTTTCTGAATATATCTGTTAAGTTTATCTGGTCAGATGTTTCATCCAGAGCTGTTGTTTCCTTGTTGGTTTTCTGATTAGTTGATCTGTCCATTGCTGTAAATGGATTATTGATGTCTCCTACAATGACAGTAGTATTACCAATAAGTTTGCTTATGTCTGTGATTGATTTATATATTTGGGTGTTTGACATGAGGGCATAAATATTTACAGTTATTAGCTCTTTTTGATGGAGAGACCCCTTAATTACAATATAATACCCTTAATCGTCTCTTGTTGCAATCTTTGATTTAAAATCTAGTTTTCTCATATTAGTAGGGCTACTATGGCTTTCTTTTGATGTCCATTAGCATGAAAGATGGTTCTCCATCCCCTCACTTTCAATCTGCAAGTGTCCTCCAATCTAAAATAAGTCTCTTGTAGGTAGCATATAGATGGATCTTGTTCTTTTTGTTTTTTTCTTTTCTGGTTTGTTGGTTTTTATCCATTCGGATACCCTGTGTCTACAGATTGGGGCATTTAGTCCATTTACATTCATAGTGATTATTGAAAGATAAATGTAGCCTTATTATTATCTGGAGATTTCATGTTTGTGGTGAGGTCTCTGGTCCTTTATAGTCTTTGCTGCTCTCCACTCCCAGAGTCCCCTTTAGGATCTCTTGTAGGACTGGTTTAGTGGTCATTAATGCCTTTAGTTTTTGTTTGTCTGGGAAAGCCTTTATCTCTCCTTCTATTCTGAATGATAGCTTTGATGGATGAAGGATTCTTGGCGGCATATTTTTCCTATTCAGCACATTGAATATGTCCTGCTACTCTCTTCTGACCTCCCAAATCTCATTTGACAGGTCTGCTACTAACCTTATGTGTCTACCCTTGTAGGTTAAGGCCCATTTGTCCCTAGCTGCTTTCAGAATTATCTCTTTATCTTTGTATTTTGCCACTTTTGCTATGATATATCATGGTGTTGACCTGTTTTTGTTGATTTTGAAGGGTGTTCTCTGTGTCTCTTGGGGTTGGATGTCTGTTTCCTTCCCCAGATTAGGGAAGTTCTCAGCTATAATTTGTTCAAGTAAACCTTTTGCCCCTTTTTCCTGCTCTTCTTCTTCTTCTGGAACTCCTATGATATGAATATTGTTTCATTTCATGGAATCATTTAGTTCTCTAATTCTCCCCTTGTGGTCTATTAATTTCTTTTCATTCTTTTTTTCAGCTTCATTGTTTTCCATAATTTTATCTTCTATTTCCCCTTTTATCTCTCTCCTCTGCTTCTTCCATCCTCACTGTCACTGTGTCAAGTTTATTTTGCATCTCAGTTATAGCAATTTTTAATTAATTTTGACTAGTTCTTAAGTCTTTGATCTCTGCAGCACGAGTTTCTCTGGTGTCTTCTGTGCTGTTTTCAAGCCCAGCTGTTAGTCTCATGACTGTTATACTAAATTCTTATTTATTTATTTATTTATTTTACTTATTTATTTATTTATTTATTTTTCTTTTATGTCTTTATTTTGAGAGAGAGACAGAGAGCGAGTGGGGGAGGGGCAGAGAGATGGAGACACAGAATCAGAAGCAGGCTTCAGGCTCCGAGCTAACTGTCAGCATAGAGTCTTGAACCCAGGGACCAGGAGATCATGACCTTAGCCGAAGCTAACGCTTAACTGACTGAGCCACCCAGGCACCCCCCCCTTTTTTTCCCCCTAAATTCCTGTTTAGATATATTGGCTGTATCTGTTTTGGGCAATTCTCTGGCTGTGATTTCTTCTTGAACTTTCTTTGGGGGAAAATTCCTCCATTTTGTCGTTTTGGCGAAGTTTCTGTCTTTTGTGTTTTACAAGCTTGTTGTGTGTCCTGCAACGCGAGCGCTGTTAAGTTAACAGCAGTTCCTCCACTGTGCTCGGTCTGGCTCTTGACGAAATGTTTTTGGTGTGTGCTGTGTGCACTTCTTATCGCACTTGGCTGTTGTATCCCACTGGTCAGTTCTCTGCAAAGCTCCTCCTTGCTTGTAGTGGTGGAGTGTGTAGACCTTCAACCAGGTGTGCTTTGATTTGTTTGTTGAAGGAAGCCTGGAGAAAAAAAGGAAAGGCGGCGGGGTGCGGGGACTGAGCCTATAAAAAGAAAAAAAAATGAAAGCACAGAAAAGTAGACCAAGCAGAGATTGTAGACCATACCTGACCTCAAGACAGCGGTGTTTGAGGGTCAAGGAAAATCTACCCATCTGCCATCTTAACTCCTCTCAAGTAGGTTATATTTTTGGTCTTTTTATGAGCATACCTTTCTGATGTGCCTCCATTGTTTTTTAGGATGTTAGTTTGCTGCAAATGCTATCTTTAAAACAACTCCATATGAAATTTGGCCCTAATATTACTCCATTATCAAATTAGTTTCCCTGGACTTTTACAGGGAGATGTAGTCTAATAGGAGTATCTAATTTCACAGAGATCACTTTCTGTTGTTTTAATGTAGTGCTCTAAAGTTCATGGCTTAGTGTCTCACTTTTGGAGATCTCCTGTCTCTTTTCTATATCCCACTTTTATCTGGACCATTTCTTCCTTTTGTCTTCATTATTCTAATTCTGCTTGATTTTGACCCTTCCTCCAGAAGTGTGTCCTCCGTGTGGAATTACATTCTGCAGGAGGAGATTGTCTGGTTATCTTTCAGAGTTCATGGTGGCTAGGTTTCTCTTGCCATTTTAGACCTTAAAACATACCCATTGCACCTACCCTCCATCAGATTGGGCAGAATTCTCCCCAGTTCAGCTGTGGACATCAAGTTGGCCCACTATGGTTTCAAGAAATAACTCTTGGCTCTTTGGGAGTTCTCGTCTTCTAAGGTACATTACCCCTTGTTTTCCTCTACTTTTTTCTTCACAGACTCTGCAGCCAGATGTCTGTGGCTGTTGGTAGTTTGTCCCAATCAGTTTGTATTTTTTTTATAAGATACCTTATGACTCTAATTTTGTTTGAAATGTCACTCATGGGCTTTTGGTTTTGCATCCCAATTGCTCTATGTGATTCTGTGTGGGGATCCAGGGAGATTCAGATCTATGCAGTCACCATCATCACCTTTCTAAAATATCTTTTTACTTTTGCAATTCTTTTAAGAAGAAAATTGAATGAAATTGACATAAAACAATGGTATTTTAATAAAATTCAGAATTCCTTAAAATCACTGTTTTTCCAATGGATGCTACTTTTTTCTTTGGCTTTGACCCCGGAAGATAGTTTGACACTCAGATCAAACAGGCTTTTTTACATCGATAATGTTACAGAAAATTGCAGTTAAGGTATCACATAGTCTTATAACTTTTCCTGGATGAGCTTGCCTAACAGCAATAAATACTCATGTGAAAGACCATATAGTATTTACAGTAAAAACATTATGTGCCATAGATAGGCCTTTGATAAATTGTTATAAGTAGATAAGTTCTATGGCTCCAATGACCATACTACATTGATGTATGTATATTGAAGGAATATGTTTCTTAAATGCTATAGGTGGTTCTGGACAGCTAACTCAACAGCAAACACAAGTGGGAAGTAGGCATGTCTTCTACTGCCAAAGTCAATGGCAGTTTGGGAATGGTACATATCATCTACTATGTTTAATTTCTGAATTTTAGTTTTATCATATATATTCCTAACGTATTAAAAAGGAAAAATCTCACTGTTCCACCTGTGAGTATCCTTTACCTTCAAAAACCACTTCACTTCTTGGGTACTTGGGTGGCTCATTTCGTTAAACATAGGACTCTTGATTTCACAATTCAGTTTGTGGGATTGTGTCCATCTCTGTGCTAAGCTGGGAGCCTGCTTAGGATCCTCTCTCTGCTTCTCCCCTGCTCGCTCGCTCGCTCTCTCTCTCTCTCTCTCTCTCTCTTTCTGTCTCTGTCTCAAAATAAATAAACTAAAAAAACAAAAACCACTTTATTTTTTTACGTTTCTGGTCACTAAGTGTGTGGATGTCTTTCCCCACACCAAGCAGTTCTCCAGGATACCAGCTGGGTGTCTGAGGATTTAATTCAATTCTGGCATTATCCACCAGGAGGTAATGTCAGATTTTTACACATATAATGGACAGGGCCCCTTCAGATGCCAGTCACAAGAACTAGGTCCCCAGGTTATGCACAACTTCTGTCCAGTTCGCCTACAAATCAGAGGTTCTCATGACCTCCCTCTTCGGGATTTACTGGATCAGGTCATAGAATTCAGGAAAACGTTCAACTTACTAGGTTAGTGGTTTATTATAACAGGACATAACTCAAGTACAACCAGAAGAAAGAGATGCCTAGGACACCGTATGGGGAACAGGTGCAGACCTTCCGTGTCCTCTCCAGGTGTCCGGCTCTCCTGGTACCGCCATGTGTTCATCGATCTGGGATCTGGAAGCTCCTGAACCCAGACATGTTGGCTTTTAATGGAGGCTTTATTAGAGAGACATGAGTGATGGAGCACCATTGGACATTGGCAACTGATTCAGCCTCCAGCCCCTCTCCCTTCTCCAGAGGGCAGGGCAGGGTTCAAGGTTCTAACACATGGTTCCCCTGGCAACTGGCCCCTATCCTGAGGTGGGATCTTAAAGTCATCATGTTAACATAAAAAAAGGCACCATTATGCTCTCCTCACTTTGGAAATTCCAAAGGTTTTAAAAGCTCTGTGCCAGAAACAGGATCAAATATGTAATTATTATAAATCACACTATTGTACTATATACAATCACACACATTATAATATATACAGTGGTATTGTTAGATTGTGTGTGTGTGTGTGTGTGTGTGTGTGTGTGCGCGCGCGCGCGCATATGTATAAGAGAGAGACAGAGAGAGAGATCATGGACTAGGAATGGTGGAGCTGATAATAAATATTTCTAATTTCTGACAAACAACTCACCAATTCATGGATCCTTAGTAACACAACTTAATATTGCTTTCTGTCTTGGACAAGCTGTTGTAATACATTTTTTTAATATAACACAATTTATTTTTTTAACATATGCAATTATTTTCCGTCATTTACAATACAGTAGTTACAATGACACTCCAAACAGAAAAGCAAAGTAAAAAATCAAAACCCCAACTTCTATTTCATGTAATTAGACTTATACAGAAATTAGAAGGTTAAGTAACAACTAGTTAATCACCTAATTTCACAGCTAT